>RWGY01000035.1:363221-659540 GCA_007726485.1 Eragrostis curvula | reverse complement strand
ACCTCAGTACCTTGGTAGGCCTTGTTTGGAGACGATGGGGTCGACGACGAGTGGGTACCGCCCCGGACGCGGCACGTGCTCGGGGTGTCGCCGCGGTCGTAGGTGATGGCCGCCTCGGACCCATTGAGGAGGCCGGAGTCGCCGGCTCGGCGGCGTACACCTCCCGGCGCTCCAGCTTCTGGCGCCGCTTGGAGGAGTGGCTCCTTCGCCTCCGCGATCATGAGGCAGCCGGTTGTTTTCGGAAACCCACCGTCCGCTTCCTTGTCTCCTTCCCGTCATCCCCGGGGTCAGAATCCTTGGGGTCGGACCTCTTTGCCTTCGCGCCCAGGAACTTCAGCATGAGCCCGCATCCTTGAGGGCGTGCTTGACGGGATAGGCGTGGTTGGGCACGGCGCTTCCAGCATCTTTTCGAATGCTGGTTCTTGCCGTCGTTGTCGACGGCCGGCTTTTCTGCTTACGCTCGACGGCCGCGACGAGCGCGTCGTTGCGGCGCTGCTGATCGCCGCCCTTCTTCTTCTTCTGCTTTTGTTCTTGTCGTGCGGGGCAGACGGACCCGCACCGGAACTCTCGTTCGCTTTGCCTTGCCTTTAGTCCGGTGAAGGAGGGCATCGACCGCATCCTCACCGGAGGCGTAGCTGGTGGCCACGTTGAGCAGCTCCTTGATGGAGCGCGGGCTCTTGCGGCCGAGCTCATGAACGAGCCCTTCGTTGCTGGTGCCCGCTATGAACGCGGAGATCACCTCGGCGTCAGCGAGATTGGGCACTGATAATCATAATTTGATGGGCATTCTATGTCAGACACAGAAACAGGAAGACAAAAAGGGCCATAACATTGCGCTTCCATCGCAACTTTATCACAATCAGACAAGAGAAATGCAGTTTAAAATAACTGTCAAATTCAAATGCACATAGAACATTCAATGCATCATCATCATCAATGAGCTAGTGATTAGTGAAGCCACAGCCTAGATACAGAAAGAAAATATTATAGCTCCTTCAAAGATAGAGAACGGAAGGTGGTAGTGCCAGATAGCTGAGTGTAATACCAATGGATTTCATAATGCTATAATTTAGCTACATCACACTTACAGATGTTGTCCATCAGCATTCTTAACATTTCTCCACCGCACAATATTGTCCTCCAGTCGTATCCTTTTCTTTGTTCAGATTCATCTGTAACGAAGGAATCTTCTTCCACATATGTTTTAGGATCAAAGGGTTTAGATCAATGCCCATAATGTTTGATACCTTGATTACATTCATCGACAAAATAATAAACTATCAGTACCAGGCCACCATGTGACTAGCTGCAAAAACACAAACTGCCAACAATGAATCATCACAAATTATTGGGCATATAGAAGCAAGTACGCAAATGAGCTATGTTTAAAGACTCATTAAGCCATTGAATATTGTTATTGAGCTAGATTCCAAGAGCTTGAGATGGTAACTGGCAATCAAATGATAAGAGGTGTGCAGAATAATTTGGTCCTCTCATCAGAGGAGACAATAATAATGCATGGTCAAAGATATGGATTAAAATGTGTCTGTCATATGACTACAACTCACTTTATCAGGTTGAGCCGGTGGTTGCTTCAGTGGAACAACCAAGTCCAGCGGTGGACCAACAGGTTTCTCTTTCAGTTTCAGTTCACGGTTTTCATCAGATTCATATCTCATATCTTCATCTGCTACCATATCCTCTGGTTGCATGTCCTTGTCATAGCGTCCTTCATCCTCCATAGGTGATCTCTACAGAAATAAAGATAAACAATAAACTTTATTGAGCACAAACAGCACCAGGAAAAAGGCTATTGAAAGACAAACAGAAAACAGAAGTGAACAATCACCTAAGCTCTCATTGGACTCACATATGAATCACATGAAGAAAGTAATAAAACTTCAGTTCAGACCTCAGAAAAATTAAGCAGCCACAATATGTTCCCTTAAAACACTCAATACATCTCAGATTTATTTAGGTAAGCACGAATTACTGAAGATGAAGCAAGAAGGAGGCTCTGAGTTTATTCTCTACATGCTGAAATATACATGCGTCCATATTCAGTTCAATGAGCATGGTACCATCATATCATTTGCATTCAATGGTGCCATTAGCCAACTGCCAGCGAATTAATATTGCTACCTATCAAAGCCACAAATCCGGTGCAGGATGTCTAAAAACTTTCCTCCAGGGGTAATTCTGATGAAAATTTGAATAACAAATATTACACTAGGCTTCTGTGATCTTGAGGCGAAACATTTCAACTTTATAACTAGAATGGGCACCAAAAATAAATAAATCTCACATGGGAGTCTTCATCAATTTCATGGCGGGGCTGATATGGACCAGGTTCATCTTCATCACTATCACCAAACACATCACGAACTACTTCATCCTCCTCTACCGGTGACCTGCATAATAATAAGATTATGATTGCCAAGAGCTACTACATGATTAGCAGGGATCTAAAGAAGATAAGATTTTGAATAATAAGTTAATGCCAAAATAATTGAACACTTAGCAAGCCTTAGAATGGACTACTTATTGCTGTCAGGCTATCAAGCATACAAATGCATATTATAATAGGAATAATTCTTTAGTTTCTTTAACCTTGGCTTCCTTGCTTCGCGAACTTCCTCATCATCGTGAGCCTGATCACCATAGTAATTATCTTCAGACCCCTCTGATTCAGAAGCAACAACACCTCTTCTTCTGCTAGCTACTGTCCTCTGCTCATAGCCTTCATCTTCGCTGTCCGTGCCTCTTGCATCAGTTTGCATCCTCTGGTCACCGAGTTCTCTTTCCGGAGAGCTCTGAACCTTGTCCCCATCACTTTCCCCTTGATCAACATCAGCCTGATGAGCTTCACCTTCGCTTTCCTCTTCCATTCCAACTTGACCCTCACTTTCACCTTCTCCTTCACCTTCCCCTTCCCCTCCATTCTCTGCCTCACCATCCACCTCTTCCTAGATAAATGAGTCAATAAGCAGAAGTCAGAAAATAGTATATCTTTCTTTAAAGTACGCAGGACTTAAAAGATTAGGACACTATGTATGATGAGTTGGGGAAGAAGGAAATATACAAGCGCTAATCTTTCACTCTGTAGTAAGTAGTAACACTGGCAAGCATCAAGAAAGTAAATCTCACACCCAAGAACGATTCAGCTTTGTTCAAGACCAGCTGCTGCAACTAAAATTTCCCCAAGTAAATAGAGGTATATGTCAGCAATGGGCACATTGGTTCCCTGAATGTAGAAACCCACTGTCCTCTTGTCCGCACCCAACCGGCGGCAATCCAACTCCAGGGCAAAACATTTAACGTGTATGATACAGTCATAAATACGA
Organism: Eragrostis curvula; assembly: GCA_007726485.1. Lineage (NCBI taxonomy): Eukaryota > Viridiplantae > Streptophyta > Magnoliopsida > Poales > Poaceae > Eragrostis > Eragrostis curvula. Next base: position 656,196 of record RWGY01000035.1, on the reverse strand, counting down.
CGGAACGCATGCTCTCACCAATACGACAAAATGCATGCTCACACCAATAGACTTCACTAGCTTCCCATCTGTGCCTAAAGTTACCAAATTTCTATTCACAACGAGTTGGATTTTGTCTTACACTTGGCTTCAATTGGATCAACAGAGCAAAAATGAGGCAGACATAACTTCCGATTCATCTGTCTCTCCCCAGTCACCATCCCGGAATCAGAATCTAGAGCTACTGCAACATCCCAAGATCGATTCTGCAAAATTCTAGCAAATCCGCATGAGTCCATACCTCCCCGAACCCATAGCTTCCACAATCACGAGGATCCCAGCCAGACCTGACGAATCCCTAAACCTAATCCGTAGCCCAGCAACAAGGACGGACACAGCACGCTGCCGGGAGGGATCAGGGTCACGGGGAGAAGGGCAGGAGATTGGAGCCGTGCTTACGGAGTGATAGCCGGAGCCTCGACCGTGGGCGTGGCTGCGCGCGTCGTCCTCCCCTTCGTCCGCGTCGTCCTCGTCGTCCGCCTCCTCCTGGTGGAGGCGCTGCGGCTGCGGCTGGTCGTCCTCGTCGACGACCTCGACGACGTCGTCGTCGTCCGCGTCCTCATCCTCCGACTGGTCGCCGAAGAGGTTCTGCATCATCTGGTTCCGGGTCTCCTCCTCGACATCCCGCTCCCGGTCGCCGCCCGCCATCGCCGCCGCCTTGCCCTTCCCACCGCCGAGCACGCTCTCTCTCCCAGCCTCACCGGCGGCGTTGAGCTTTAGAGGCTTTGGGCCTTGATGGGGCGAGGAGTATTTGTTTGGGCTTTGGGAGGGGAGCTCATCAAGGGCCCAGCTGTGTGTGTCTGGAGTCTCTGGACAGGAAAGCGTGAGCGTTAATTCCGATTTTCAAACATTACGGGGTGTTCGTTTTCACGGTCTAAATTTTATAGAGATCATATCAAAAAGAATTTTATTATTTAGAAATATTAAATAAAGTTTAATTACAAAACTAACTGTAGAATCCCAGGTCTAATTCGTGAGACGAATCTAATGAAGGTAATTAAGTCGTGATTAGATGATGGTTACGGTAACATCACTGTAGCAAAACATAGATTAATTAGGCTCATTAGATTCGTCTCGAAATGAGCATTCATCTGTCAAAAAGGTTTTGTCATTAAATTTTATTTAATACTCCTAAATAACAAGATTCTCTTTCATTTTAGAGGTCTAAAATTTATAGGGGTGGAAACGAACACCCCGACATTTTTCTTCGACTGATGTGACGTGTCCCTTTTACTTCTCAACAAAAGAAAATGTTGCTTCTTCTACAATTATGAAATTGAATAACTACCATATTACTAGGCTAATCAAGTTCTGCCATCTCTTGCAACAATTAATTCTCAACCAAACTAAAGCTGAGGGCTCACTTCCTCCAGAGCAGTCTGATGTGAATTGGCTAGTGACAGTGATGACAATGATTCTGTGAAGGAACTAGAGGGATGCGCGTTACCAGGAGATGATGACAACGACTCTGACACCATTGCAATCTATAGTTGACTAGCATGGTACTGCTGATCCCCCACGAAAGGATCAAGCAAGAAGCGCAAACATATGAAATTTATAGTACCCATGAAGAAGCTACCCAAGGCAAGTTGTATTAAGATGCTCATAGACTATAACATCTGGTAATATGCTGCTGCCCCTGTTCAACAAGTAGCTCCAGCAGACCCTAATACTAATATTTCGAAGCGAATTGAAGACTCACTTTCGCAGCAAACGTAAAGCAAGACAACTTCCGTAGTTATCTTAACTTTGCTAGTGACAAAATTTCCCAAGCGTGGGTGTTAGACTTCGACAAAATTGGTGGCAGAGGAGTTGGTAACCCTTTCTGAATCTGAATGATCATGTGGAAACCTCAATAGACATAGCTTGGCTGCTTATTTTGCAATTACAGACTATGGTGCCTCACAAGCTTGGATAAGAGCAGTCCTTTTGTAATAATGTGGCAAGAGCTAGACTATCATATTTCTACTGAAACTGTGGTCATTTGAACTTCACGCTATATTGCCGGGACTCATTTTTCTCATTATCAAAAAAAAAAAAAAAGGTTGGGAATGGATCCTGAAGCTCTCTTATTTGCTAAAAAGTAATGATGGATGTGTGCTACATGATTACCTGTTGCATGCTCGCACCTGGACCGTTCTGAAAGAGGTAATTGACTGCTACAATATGGCAACGCAATGGCCAAAGATGACATCTATGACCCAAGAGCAGCAGTATCTTCTGTATCCTCAAGCTGCCGATTTGTATTAATTACTGGCAGAACTCCGCGATAAAAACCTGTTTTTTTCCTCCTACCTTAATGAAACAAAAGAAAAACCTGCCTCTTTCAACGATAAAAAAAATCGGCTCTGAAATTTTCCACAAAGTACAAAACATACTAATGTTCTGTAACCTCACCTCGTTCTTGGTAATGTATTCTATATCATCCTGGCTCCAAACCAAACAGAGCAGTAATACTTTACCAAACTTTGGCACCTGAAATTGACCTCAAACAAAACAACACACAGCAGCTACACCGATATTTGGCAATCATCAGTGCCTCCAAACCAAACTTAATGTGTTACCAGCGCTTTAGCAATGCCCATGCATTGGCAACACCAAACTTAGTTAATAAGGTATATCTTGGCTATCATCCGAACAACCACAGTCATTCGTTAACCCTGAAACCTACAGACAAACAACAGATCTATCCAGTACTAGAGTATCCATAGATACAACCAAACAAGCATAGTACATATTATCCAGCACAGCACAACAAATCTAGGATATTCACAAGACATGTGGAGCACATTGCATATCTAAGCCCAGCCTGAAGCATCCTCAACTATCGCTGTGCTAGCCATCTCCAAGAACCGACAAACACGGGCCTCCTCCCAGCTCCAGGAAGAAGAGTGCCTCCACAGAAGCTGCACCAGCTCCGACATGGCCGTTGCAGCCTCGATTGTGTGTCTCACTCCAAGTGACAGACCTTCAAACACGAACACCACTAGGAAGATCCTCGAGGCGGGACCCCGGGGAACAAAGCCCAGGACTCTGAGAGATGCATCAACCTTCTTCCCAGCCGGTGTTAAGTACCTTGTTGTGATGAAACTCCACCCCTCTTCCTTGGCTGCAACACGGGAGTAGTCTCGGCGCCCAGCTACACCCACCATGCCCAGCAGCGGTACCTGAGGAGTGATTAGTTAGTAAAACAACGCTAAGATATTTGACATTAAAAAAAGGACAGAACAAATCTTCCATCTTACGACAAATGAAAAAAGCCAATCACAACTGTAATTTTAGTTGCATGGAAGGAAAGCTAATAGAACAAATCCTTATCAGCCACATATTTACCTTAGAAGAACGAAGATAGTGTGGACTTTCTTGCAGCAGGGGCTTGACAACAAAAGCACTGTCATTCATTGAGAAGAAACAATCGTATTAGAAATTTGAAAACATGAGTTCTGCTTATATTCTTCAAAGTACATCGAACATGCTCTTTCCAAATTTGTCACCAGAAGATGAGAAGAATGCTTACCAAATCTCTATCTTTATCTATCTAAAACACGTGTTTTTGCAAAAGAGACAATTTATGACATCTTCAAAATATAAACAGCCACTGCATGGTGAATTGGAAGCGGGTGATGCGACCAAGAAGCTGCGAGGCCTGGGTATTAAAGAGCTAGGCATTTTTGTTTTTTGAAGGCAAAAGGCCCATAGGGGCTATAATTCATTAAACACAGGTAACAGTACATAGCGAGGCCCATGAAGGCATATTACAAATGTTTCTTTCTAAAGGACAGCCTTCAATGTGCCTGAAATTTATACACTTGAAAGAGACTACATCTTGATGGAAATCATGAACATTCCTGGCCAGCAAATCAGCAACAACATTCTGAGCTCTAGGAATGTACATGACACTACTTTGAGTTTGATTAAGAATGCAAATAGTATTGTCCACTGCATGACAAATTCTCCAATCTGGAAGGCCATTTGATGGATCATGAATATAAGAGATCAGAGGCTCACAATCTGAAAGAAACGTGCAATTTGCAAGCTGCAGTTTAGAACAAATGATTGCTCCTAGATTCAAGCTTAAGGCTTCAGCATTGCCGAAACAGCAATGTTGGTTTTAGCTTGGACTTGTAAAGACCAAAGCCCATGATCTGAAATATAGATCCCAAGTCCAGAATAAGAATCATGATGGAAAGAAGCATCGGTCCTGCAACAACACAGAGAAGAAAAAGGACGACATTCCTGTTGATCAGGACAGGGAAGGTTAGGGCTGAAGAGCTAGGCAATTTCAGCCGTGCACTTCGGCTGTGATGGCAGGGGTTCTGGTGGACTGGCCCGTCCAAACCATGGTCAGGCATGATCATACCTTCTAGCAAAGCAGAGCAGGACCTCTTCCGCCACTGCACTTCCATCGTGGTGGGCAATGGAGCTCGCACATCCTTCTGGCATGACCGGTGGCTCCAACGACAGGCACCAAAAGAACTTTTTTTTTGAATGAAACACCAAAAGAATTTTTTTTGAAGAGTGAATTGCACAAAACTATAACTATTTATTTCAAAGTTTCAGAAAACTACAACTTTTGGAGCTTATTTCAGAGAACTATAACTATTTTCACCATGATTCTCGATAAACTAGAACTTTTGTGTCCGGTCCCACATGTCAGACTCACAAATGGTAGTTTCTCAAAGTGAGATTGACATGCGGGGCCAGAAGCAAAAGTTGTAGTTTATTGAAACACATGATCAAAATAGTTGTAGTTCTCTGAAATAGGTTCCAAAAGTTGTAGTTTTCTGAAACCATGACACAAATAGTTGTAGTTTTATACAATTCACTCTTTTTTGAATGAAACACCAAAACAACTTTTTTTGAATGAAACACCAAAAGAACTTGCACTGGCTCCTGTTATTGGCATGGTGCAAGAACCAGACAGTAGCAACGGACCTTCAAGAGAAGCGATGGATGTGTGGCCTGCATGAGACGGATCTTGATACGAAAATTACTCAGTTTGGGCATCTCTGACTTATGATTCAAGGCATCCAACTCACCGAACCGGATCAGATCACTTGGCGCTTCTCTGGTGATGGTAAATATTCCGCACACTCTGCCTATGCCATTCAATTTGCCGGCTCTTTTCCCGACCACAACTGTCTTCGAGTAGTGAAAGGGGTCTTGGCCTAGTGGTTAAGGCATCCGAGTAACACATTTGAGGTCCTGGGTTCTTCCCGGTGGGAGTGAATTTTCTAGGATTTAACGGCATTTGTGCTTTCAGCGGTAGGCGACGTGGCCGTCGACAGCGAGGCGCCAGTGGTGTCTTCAGGAATCTGGAGAATTTGCCGGCTCAGTCTTCGAAGATGCTCATAGGGGTAGGGTTTGCGTATGTGCGTTCATAGAAGTGAGTATGCGTGCGTTGTGAGTGTCTGAGTTGTACTGTGTAATTTCTTAAAAAAAAAACTGTCTCCGAGTATGGAAATCCAAGGTAGAAAACAAGTGCCGGTTTTTCATGTGGCCGCTCCTTCAAAACAAAGTGCTCACGGAGGACAGAATCATCAAACGGGGAAGTCAGTCAAATCCCATCTGTCAGTTGTGTCGCAACGCCGGAAAACATACTGCACTGCACATAAGATCATCCAAAAGCGTTAACAAGTTCCCTCACTCTCTCAGTTCATCATTCATACGCACAAGTTTACAAACCAAATACAGAAATTGCACCGACCAACTTATGCTACCAAAATGACTACTTGAACTTAGACGACTCCGTAAGTTGTAGAATGGTCGCCCTGTTTCGCTTGTCCAGGAATCGCCTCCCTGATCTTGATGACGTGTTGTTCAATAAGCAACTTGTCCTCCTTCCTGTGCACAATGGCCCATCGCTGCATGAAAGATAATGCACGGTGAACTACAGCATTAGGGACCGAAACAATTTTCTTTCGAAAAACCCAATCGTTTCTGTTTAGCCACAGTGTCCAGCACACTGTTCCCAACAGAAAAAACTGGAGGTTACTATTATTTCCGCTCTCTTCATTCTCACAAATTGAAAAGAATTCTTCTATGCTTTCCGGTTCTCTACTCCATTTCAAACCCTCTCTAATAACACACCAGACGAATTTCGCTAAGCCACACTCAAACATAATATGTTTGGCTGTCTCGTCTTCATCACAGAAGCCACATTTGTCAGTGCCTTTCCATTTCTTTGCCTTTAGTTGATCAGCAGATTGTATCCTGTCCAAATTTAACTGCCAAAGGAAAATTCTGACTTTTAGTGGAAGCTTGGCTGCCCATAATTTTTGCATTCGTTTATTTACCATGCCAGTGTTAAGTCTGTATTTATACAAAGAGGAGGTTGTGAAACTACCATGCTTTTCAAGCTCCCATCTTACAGTATCAGTTTCATCACTCAGCTCCACCTCCTGAACCTCTGCTACTAGGCTGTCCCATTCCTCCCACTCAATCTGACCAAACTGTCTTCTGAAAGTCAATTGTACTTCCTCCCCCTCTAGTGCTTGGGCCACGGTGTCAAATTGTTGTTGACAAATCTTGTAGATATTTTCATATTTGATTTTGAAAGGGCAGTTACCTGACCAAATTTCATGCCAGAATCTTGCCTTCTTACCATTACCCACTTTGTATGACAGCCCCATTGCACATAAATCTTTTATTTGATGGAGCCCTTTCCAGAACTGAGATCCATTATTTGGTGAACTAGAGAAAAAACTTCCCTCTCCTAGGTATTTTTTCCTGAGTAACTTGCAGCACATGTCCATGTCGCCCCTCTCTATCTTGAAAATCCATTTTGATAATAGACATTCATTCATGATCTTTGTATCTGTGAAACCAAGTCCACCATGGTCCTTAGGAGTAGCTAGTATCTCCCATCTGACCATATGGTATTTTTTCTTTTGACCACTGTGCCAAAAGAAATCTCCTCTCTCTGAATTAATTGCTTTATGGGTTGTATCTGGCAGCAGATAGAAACCCATTGTGTATATTGGGATCGAGCTCAGACAGCTTTCCAGTAGAATTGACTTGCCTCCCATAGATAAGAACCCACTCTGCCAAATTGGGAGCCTTTTTTGAATTTTTGTTAGAAGAAAACTGAGTTCTGCTACACCAATTTTTTGATTACTGACTGGGATTCCCAAGTATTTCATTGGTAACTCCCCTATATTGCAGTTAAATAAGTCAGCCACCCTCTTTTCCGTTTGCTTATCAGCCCCAACCACAATTACTTCGCTCTTGTGGTAGTTTATTTTCATGCCGGACATATTCTCAAAGCAGTAAAGTAGAAACTTTGCTTGTCTGATTGATTCATCTTCAACTTGCAGGAAGATGACAGTGTCATCAGCATACTGTAGGTGTGTGAGTCCCCCCTCTATTAACTCAGGAATAAGTCCTTTTATCAGGCCAGCTTCTTTAGCTTTTGTGAACATGGTCGCCAGGGTATCCACCATAATATTAAACAATATTGGTGAGAGAGGATCTCCTTGTCTGAGCCCTCTAAAAGTCCTGAAATAATTACCATACTCTCCATTAATATTGATGCCCACTCTACCACCAGTGACCAGCATTTTGACCCACTCAATCCATTTTTCTGGAAAATTTTTCTTCTTAAGTACTTCGAACAAAAAATTCCAGTTGACTCTATCATACGCTTTTTCAAAGTCTAACTTCAGAATAATGCCCGCTTGTTTCTTCCTTTTAAGTTCATGCAAGGTTTCATGTAGGATTACCACACCCTCTAAGATATTTCTGCCTGGAATGAAGGCAGTTTGTGTGTCACTAATTACAGAATCAACCACTTTTGTAATTCTGAGTGTCATAACCTTTGTGATCCATTTAAAGTCAACTTCTGACAAGCAGATTGGTCTATATTGTTTGATTGCATTTGCTTGTTTGACCTTGGGAATGAGTGAAATCATTCCATAGTTCATTCTTCTGGTATTCAGGTCCCCCTCGTAAAACCTGTTAAACATCTCAACAATAGTCTCTTTAATTTGAGGCCAGAAGGTTTTGTAAAAAACCTACAGGGAAACCATCTGGGCCAGGTGCTGAGTTTGTCTCCATCTCCCTCAAAGCATGTTCAATTTCTTTTTCAGTGAACGGGACTATGAGGCTCTCTGCTTCTTCTGCATTTAAAGCTCCAGAGTTTCCCCAAAAGTCATCATCTAAAGTAATTGGGATCATTTCTTCTATGCCAAACAATTTCTTATAAAACTGCTCAATATGTTGCCTTAGCTTGTGTTTATCAGTAATTTCAACATCACCCTCTTCCAGTGAGAAAACAGTGTATTTCCTCTTCCTATCATTTGCAACACCATGAAAGAAGTTGGTGTTAGAGTCACCTTTTAGAATCCATGTCTCTCCCCCTCTTCTCTGCCACATTGCCTCTTCAAAGTTATAGATCTCTTCTAAGTTGCTTTCAAATGAGTATATGGAATTCCACTCTTCTTCAGTTAGACCTTCCTCCTCAGCTTTCGAATCCAATTTATTAATTGCCTCAAGTAACTCCTTTTTCTTTTTCCTTAGCTCCCCCTGTAAGTTGGCTCCCCAACCTTTACACAGTTTCTTGATTTCAGTCTTTATTCTTTTCCAGTGATCTTGCACATTTTGATCTACCCTTTCAGGCCATTTTTGGATGATCATTTCTTTGAAGCCCCCTTGTGTCAACCATGCAGGTTCAAATCTGAACACTCTCTGTTTCTCTATTTCCTCATTTGAAGTGTTTAAAAGTAATGGATTGTGATCAGGACCCACTCTAGTCAAGCTCCTCAAAGTAACCAAAGGGTAGTGTGTTGGTATTTCTTACGGTCACAGATAAATCCGCAAGCGCACGGAGAATACCTTGTAGCACTTCACCCGTGAGTATTCAAGGGTATCGTATTTTCCACAGGGAAGGCGGTGGTTTACGAGATAGCAAAGTTCATAATCACATAACTAATAATGTACCAAGGTCTAAACAGGGGTAAGGATAAAAGTATGGTAGGGGTAGTGTGACAACACAACCAGAGCAATCCAATCTAACACTAGAACTAAGCCTAGGCTAAGCGGGGTTAAGAAGAGAGCCGAGATGGATCCTTATGTACTTCTTATATTCCTGCTCATGCAACACATACAAGTCTAAGCTCTATGTCAACCTGGAACAAGGGGGGTAACCAGCAGGGCTGTCACCACCTACCGGTATTCCTTCTACCAGGCAATCAAGGCTATCTACCGTAGAACAAAGAGGATTAAGCACAGCAGGGCTGTCACCACCTACCGGCAACCCTCTACCAGGACACGTGACACTAGGGCTATTAAGTCCCTATGCCAGTCCTAGGGTCACGTGACAGCAAGGCAATTAAGTCCTCGCTGCCAGACCTTCTCTTGTTCAAGCAGACAACCAAACACCCAAAGCTGTTTATCAACCTAAGCACCACGCTCACATTGCTAAACAGTACTCTCGATTCCCATGGGACTTTGACCCTTCGGATCATCAAGTCGGGAATAAGAGTACACCTAATCCTGACCCGACGGATCAACAGATCAAGTGCTAGAACATGCATGACTCTGACCCTACGGATCATCGAGTCAATGGGTGAGACATGCGTAACTCTAACCCTGCGGATTAACAAGCTACGATCTATATCGCACATAACTCTAACCCTACGGATTAACAAGTTATGGGCCCGAGCATGTCTCACCACCTCATGCATGAATCGAGTGTAAGGACATAAACGAATGAATAAAGGCATGTCAAGCATGAAGCAACCAATCATGACTAGATAACAACCACATAGAAAGCACATGGCTATCATACTAGTACAATCATAAGTCATAAGGAATAAAGAAGATAATTCTATTGAGGTGGACCTTGATACTTACTACGATGAACGACGAACGAGCGATGAACGAACGACGAACGATGAACGAACGACGAACGAACGAAGAACGAACGACGAACAATATATTATTAGCAAATATCCTCAAGATACAAGATTGGGCTAAGTCCTCACAAAGGGAGGATAGCCCTCTCCTCTACCAAACTCTCCCCTCTACTCCTCTACAGCCTAGAGACTAGTCTAATGCTAGAGAATGGATTCCTCTTGGTGTCAATGTGTGTTATCTTGTTTCGTGTCTTCAGAGAGGGAGGGGTGCCCCTTTATTTATAGCCTTGGAAGGTCGGCAATTTTGAGGCGGTTCCTGAGGTCGGTGGCATTTAATGCAGGGGGAACCGACCTCCAGAGGTCGGTTGTGAACCTCCAGAGAAGAGTGGGCCAGGGGGGCCTCCCTGGTAGGTCGGCCGACCTGGCCAGAGGGGGTCGGCCGACCTGGCCTGGGCCCCACTGGGCCTGATCCTCCTCTGGCTCCTTCCTCTGGCTATGTACGTGCCCAATCCACTTGCATTGTTTGGTCTTGAAGCCTGGTTCTGTGGTTTTGGGCTTTTGGACTAAATTCTTTAGTCCGGGAAAATCCGTCGATTGCAAAGTCCATGTTTAGTGCATGTTTTCCCCTGTTTTTATATGAATTGCACCTGCACTCATAATTTCACCAAGACTAGTGGAATTTGTTAGAAATAAGCCCTATGTCTACCCTTGGTGATGGTGTTAGGTTCCAAAAGGTGCATAAAGTTGACGGTAAAAATGGGTCGTAAGGACCGTCAACATAGTGTTGCTCCCATCCATTTGTGGCCAAAACTCTATCAATATTGCTCATTATAGGTCTTTCCTATTTATTTGTCCATGTGAATCTTCCACCCGCTCTATATCTCTCTCTCAAGGAAGTGTCATTGATAAATGAGTTGAACATATCCATCCAGCAGTTTTGTACATTCTCGGATGACTTCTCATGGGCATACCTGATCATGTTGAAATCTCCTCCAATGAGTAAGTGCTTTGTTGACCTAGTAATCTTACCATATAGCTCTCTCAAAAAACCTACCTTCCTGTCATACTGTACCGGTCCATATACACATATCAGTTCCCACTCAAAGCTATCTTGCCGGTTACATATTGTGACGCTTGCATAATGTTCTCCAGAGTCCATCTCAATTGCATCTAGATCTCCTTGTTTGACGCCTACCAGAATCCCTCCAGAGTGACCCTGAGCAGAAGTCCAGTTCCAGGCAAAATGTTGTCCTCCCACTAGTGCTTTCAGCTCTCTAATGGTGAAATCCGCTTTAATTGTTTCCTGAATACAGATGATATCAATATTATGCTTCTTGATCAATTCTTTAAGTTGACCTCATCTGCCTTCTGCACCAAGACCTCTGATGTTCCAGAATAACACTGTCATTTGATTTTTGATTGACCCACCCTACCCTCTCTCTTTTTCTGCACAACTTTCCTGGGTCTTCTATTTACCTCAGATTCAGACTCGGATGGAGATGAGGATTCATCCCACTCCAGCTCTTCTATCAAGATATCTTCGTCACTGTGAACCCCCTCTATGAGCATCTGTTTACTATCCTTGTCTTTTTTTGCACGCTCAAGTTCTTCTCTCTTGGCTTTTGCTTTCAAAATCATTGCTTGGGCTTGTTCTTGGGCCTGAATAGCACTTATAGTCTCCATTTTTATTTGTTCAGAATTACCCAGAGAAAAACCACAAGCAAAAGCAGTTTTAACAAAATCACTAGGTTCAACAGAATTTAAAATGGAAAAAGAGTTCGTACCTTGGATTTCGTTTTTCTTGGCTTTGGCGTCTATGGCTTTATTCATCATTCTGGCCCCATCATGCCTGACCCTCTCACTCTGCTTTGTAAATTGTGGTATTGCCTTGCCCTTTCTGACCACTTTTGTAAAGTTGTCTCCTATTTCATTCGTACCGTGCTTGTCTACCATCATTTTGTCTTCCCCCATCTGCTGGTCAGGAACCACTTTGACAATGTTCATGAGTTTTTCCATCCTCCTTGTCTTCTCATCAAAGGCAGCGTCGATAGCAATCATTTCCAGTTTCTCTCTCTCTATTTTACTCAATTTATCCACACTCTCAGATTGGTCATTTTGCACTTCTGCAGCTGAATTAGTACCATAATCAAGTTGTTCCTCCTCAATCATTTCTTTTTCTTGACTCTGTTTGTTGCCACCATCAGTTTGTGATAGCATGTATGGCTTAGGTTGCTCCTTCTGCAATTCCCCACTCTCCCTTTCCTCATTATCATGGTCTTGTACTGTATCCTTAGGCTGATCAACCTCATCATTAGCAGCCCCTTGTTTATTAGTCCCCTTATTTGTGTCATTTTTATCTTTACTGACCAGTTCTAGAAAGCCTGTAGCATGAGTTTTTTCAGAGTCTCCCTCTTCTTCATCTTCCTCTTTGTCTTTGTATCTATCATACTTAGAATTTCGTTTTGAAGGTTCAGGTTGCTGTTCTTTGGCTGGTACCTCAACCACCCAAGTAATTGGGTGGCCCTCTCCATTGAAGTAAACCAATTTTGATCCCTTCACCTTGTCTGCACTTCTACAAAACATTTTTACCCTCACAGGGCTTGGTCCCCTGTCCAAAGTCCTCTCATCTACCTCTATTGGATCCCCTACCAAGCCAGCAATGTCCAAAACCACCTCTTCTTTATGAGCATATGGAGGAAATCCAAAGGCCTTAACCCACACTGTTTCCAAACTGCTCACTGCCTCCGCTGACATTTCAGTTGGGAGAACTTGAATCTTGACTGGTGCATTCAAGAAGTCAAAACTCTTGAATCTGGTTAGTTGGTCTCTATTGTCTTCTTCATCAAACACCAGCATATAATCCTTATCATCCCTCTTCTTAATCTTCCAGACTTTCCTGCCTTTAAAAATATTATACAATTCCTTCTCAATGATAGCAATATCTGCATTCCCCTCTAGGATAGTCATGATACCAATGAATTCTTTCTTTGCATTTGTTTCTTCTACTGGAATCTGGATGCTATAAAAACCTTGTCCATGCAAGCCATATCCACACATTCTAAGTCCCCTCTTTGCTGGACACACATTAGCTCTGTGGCCATCTTTCTTGCAATTATAACAATATGGTGGGTTAGGACATGATGCCCTGTAATGCCCATCTTTGTTACAATTGAAACACAGAGCAGACTCGTTTGGCCCAAATCTCTGATGACCCTGATAGTGTTCTTCATATGTATTCGGCTTCTTGTTAGGCATATCAACTTTTTTCCTGTCCTGTTCCCTCTTCAACTTGCTTCTTAGATCAACTTCCTCCTGTTCAAACTCCCATCTCTCTCTATCTTCACTTCTTCTCTTGAGGTTCTGCCTATTATCATCTCTCCCTCCATAAGATCCAGATCCAAAATCCCTCTTGTTGTGATCTCCTCGGCGACTGAAATCCTCGCTGTAATTGTTCCTTGCCCCCTCAAAGTCCCTCCTGTTGTGAAATCTCTGGCTATCGAAGTCCCTTCTGCAACCAGTCCTGTTGCCCACATCATACGAACTCTGACCTTCATTGAAATTACCTCCCTCTCCAATTCGTTGGAACGAATCCCTGCGCTCACTGCCCCCTCTACCTTCTTGCCGCTGCCATCCCGGACCTTGCTGGTAGCCGTCGTTGCCCCCTCTACTATTCATGGTGACCCCCTCTACTACTGCTGCAAAAGATCTTGAATCAACTGAGGATTGCTTGTTTCTGATCAATCTCCTCGCTGAATCGCCAAATCGCCTCACCTCGCTTACAGAAGCTGGAAACCCTAGCTCTGGCTGCTTCGAGCCTTTAGGGATCCATACCCATTTTCTTTTAGGAATATATGAGTGGTTGTAAAAGTCTTCAATCTTTGACCCATAGTTTTGGGCTAGGCCATTATCCCTGGGCCTCTGTAACTTGTACAGTATTTTTTCTATTGTCCTCCCCAGAGCTATTATCCTCTTCTTTTTCACTTTGGGCGGCAAATAAACTGATTTTGATCTCCTCAGCCAGCTTCTTTTTTTCCTGTACTTTATCCCAATCAATCAACACCCTTTTTCTTTGGAAATTCAATTGATTCTCCTTCTTGGTTTGTGTTCATTGTATTAGGATCTGTACCCTGTTTGATGCACATTTTGTTTGCCATTTCAATCTCTCTATGAATCTGCTCAATCCAATTATCTTTAATCTGGAAAGTGCTCCAGCTCAATTCCTCTTCATCCATCACCACCCTTTCTTTACCATTTCTGTACACTTCTATGAATCTCTCTTCTATTGTATCTTTCTGTACATGAGCCTTATTTACATCCTCGCTGAAATTCTGGTTATTAACTTCCTCCCTAATTAGGGCCAATGTCAATCTTCTACTCCTGTTATTCTTTGAAATACTTCCTATGATATGCAAATCCGGAGTAGCAGGAAATTTCTTCACAAAGTCGTGTATGAAATCATTTGATTTTGAGTTTGATTTTGATCCCTCTCTACGCAGAACATCCCTCTGCAACTCAACTGCTTCCTTCATCGCCGCCCCGCCCATAACATGTGTTCTTCTCTCTTCCTCCCTCAGTTTCCAAAGCAGGAATCTCTCGCAATTTTGTGATCTCCAACTTCCCTCTAAAGCAAAACTCGCTCAGAATCCCGCTCGAAATCCCACTCGAAATTCCGCATTCCTTCTCCGCACAATTCGCCTTGCCTCCTTCGCGAGTGATTGAGCCTTCCAAAACAGGGATCTCATGCGAATTTCTGATCTCCAGTCTCCCTCTAATCAGCCGCACTCGAAATCCCGCTCGGAATCCCACTCGAAATCCACACTCCTCTGCACTATCCGCCTTGTCTCCGTGGTCAACCCAATCTCCGCTACTAGGCCAAAATCAATCGCAAAAAGTAGGAGAAACTAATCCTCTGCTCTTCCTCAATTGATTCACCGTATTTGATTTGGTATCTACTGGTCGGATTGATCAGAATCGATCGGAGGAGGCGCGCGAGAGAGAGGAGGCCTCATACTGCACTGCACATGATGTGCACTTCCTTACTCCATGGCGGTCTGGCGTAGCCCTGCATCTTGGTCCAAAATGCCGCAACTACAACAAGCCAATGAACATCAAAGCATGGCGGTCGGCTACTCTGGGAATACCTCAGGCCGTCAATGCTCAGGATAAAGCCCAGACTGCAACCTACATCGCATGGAATATATAGAAGGAACGTGCCGCAGGGTTTTTGACAATAAGGCTATGGGCATGCAGTATCTCTGCGAGCTCATCAAGCAGGAGGCACATACAATGCGGGTGACCTTGCAGCTAGATATGTTAGTAGTCTTTTTGTATACTGGACGGGTGGTGTACATACAAACGTCAAGGATTCATCAAGGCTATTGCTTTCTTCTATCTATGCTGAAAAGGCAGACCACCTGCCATCACCGTTCCAAAAAATAAACATATAAACAGCCCGATTGAGCTCTTCGGTAATAATGTCTACCGGATCCGTCTTCCTCAATTGATCACATCCCACTCCCAACGAACAGAGGAAAAAAAAAAGAATAAAAGAATCCCTGCGGCCGTCGTACGGGAACATCACAGAAGAGGGAGATTACCATGGAGGGCAGAGGCGGGACAAAAGAAGACTTACCATGGGAGCGGCGGACCACCTCCCCGATCGGCTCCGCGGTAGCTCCCCGTCCGTCGGCGCGTCCAGGAGTTGCGGGAGCGCGAGGCCCCGGAGCATGGCGCGGAGGGAGCCGACGCCCGCCATGTGTGGTCGGTGGACTGGAGGGGCGCTTCTTCTGGCCTGGCGGGGAGGGCTTTGGAGGGGGAGAAGGGGAGGCTGGCCTTCTGGCTTTCAGCGAGGCGAGGGGAAAGCCGGAAATGTTCCATTTTAATTTTAAAGATTTTTTTTACCGACATAATGCAGATTTATCGTTTATGCCATTTTATTTTATTACAAACTCAAAATCAGGTACAGATGAGCCTAAAAAGTAATAATAACTTTTGCACACTCTAAAAAGATGATTTCGGAAGTAGCACACTGCCATGGGTCCAAATTAGGCAAGTCACACTACAAATTTGTGGATATTAGCCAGCACACGAAAACATGCGGAAAATGATGTTTTATTTTTTTTAATCTCCTGCTCGAAATACATTAAAAATTAAACTCTGCACAAAAAAATACATTGTTGCATCTGTATCCATGTGGTATTTGGTAGACTTTTTATTGTTTCAATAACGTTGCATTGAGAAAAATATTTGTTTTGTAAACCATATTATATGAATAGTTTGAAAAATAATCCAGAAACAATACATGTATCTTTATGCAAAGTTTTAAGTTTAGTATATTTCAAACAAAAGAGATAACAATTGAAAATATATTTTTCCCCTGACCTTGAAGTGTTTTGTAAACCATCTTTTTAGACTGTGCCACAAAAGATTTCCCCTGACCTTTTTGTTCAAAAACAGTGGCAGGAGCTTACATACTTATCTTTGTGAACACACACACTCTACCCATATGAATGTCTTCAAAAGACTGGGTCTGCTAATCTCAAGATTCATGAAACCACCATAGTGACCTCATTATGGATTGGGACATCCCTCCCACTGGAAACATAATTCGCGGATTTAATGATAACTATTCAATGGATAAGTAGTACAAGGTTGCCTTTATACTAAGAGGAAATATTATAAAGGAAAAAGAAGTACAAATTACTCCCCGCCACCCTTGAACTATAAAATCGTTTACTTATAACCTTTTCCAAAGCGAGACAACTTTTCACTTTTGGCTCTCAAACAAAACCGGAATGTGTAGCTTGACATGTCATCCTTCATGAAGATTGAATCTTAAAAAAATGGTTGGAAAATTTAATTTTATCTGGTAATATAGTTAGCATTGTGTTAGGCACTCATATTTGTAATTCATGTCAAAGAATATCCAGGAGCAGAATCTCATCCAGTATCGTATTATTACTGTATAAAATGAGAGTTTATATGTACTGAGGCAACAAAGAGTACAAGAGCATTTCATCTCTCCCTATTACTATTCTCTACATTTTGTACACCATTTTACACTAGTTAATAATCAATTAATATTTAACATGTTATGAGCATGGTCGTCTCTAACACAATCTTGAATTCATGTCAAATTAATATAGTTAGCATTGTGTTAGGCACTCATATTTGTAATTCATGTCAAAGAATATCCAGGAGCAGAATCTCATCCAGTATCGTATTATTACTGTATAAAATGAGAGTTTATATGTACTGAGGCAACAAAGAGTACAAGAGCATTTCATCTCTCCCTGTTACTATTCTCTACATTTTGTACACCATTTTACACTAGTTAATAATCCATTAATATTTAACATGTTATGAGCATGGTCGTCTCTAACACAATCTTGAACTAGACTTTTTCTTTTTTTACAAGGTAAGATACACAAGTACAAAATAGACCTTCAGTGGTGGACAAACCGCCCGTCACTCAGCTCATGCCACTGGTAACTGAGAAATAGCAGTGATAGACAAGGCGCCCGCCACTGCAAGGCACCTAATATAATAAAAAGGACGGTCGGTCCATGGCAGGCTCGAACCGGCCCCGCTGCAGCCTGTCGCGCTGCCACCGAAACCCTAAATATCACGACTCCATCGGAACCCTAGCCGTTGCGCCACCGCTGTGCGACATCTTCTCCGTAGATGTCGAGCCTAGGGTTCCATGTCGTGCTGTCGTCTTGGACGAGCCTCCGCTGCCCGTTGCGTCCCCCAAATAATCTACTTTGCCCGGCGCTGTCGTCCTTGTAGCCGCCGTGCGCGGACCCGTCGTCTCCGTCGCTTTGGGAACACGAGACAGCTGTCGCCTCCGGACCCGTCGTCCCCGGATCCGTCGCTCCAAGAACAGGAGACTGATGTCGCCTCTGGATCCGCAGCGAGACACCGCCGTCATCGTGCCACGCTCGGGATCCGCGTCAGGGAGGCCCTCCGACTTATCTGAAGGCTTGAGACCATGACGTCATGAAGGAGCCGCGTCAGGGAGGCTGTGGCAGCGTGATTCGGTGGACAGGGATGAGGAAGGGAGGAGAAGAGGGTGGTGGGCAGTATCTGGTGGAGGAGGGACGAGGTGAAGTGAAGAGAGATAAGGATGCGTCGCCCGCGAGAAGAATCAATGAGAAGTGGGGTGAGGGCTGGGGGGGGGGGGGGGGGGGCAACGAACTGAATGAGAGAGGGATGGGTTCGTGATGCACCGGAATGCCAATGAGCATGCTGAAACAATAAAAGATTGGAATAAAGAATCTGATCAAGATAATGCTAAGAGCATGTTTTTTTATATGTTGTAATGTTGAATATCTTACTGATTACTCATTTTTTGTTTGGAACAAATTGAAAGAAAGGTATAGTAACTAATGAAAAAACAATGATTCTCCCTAAAGCTCCATGATGTCGTCGATTTGGGCCTGCCGGGTGCCTCAACGGGGGCGGAGTGACAGCGCGGCGTCCATCCTCAACTTGCTCGGTGGCTGGTGCGGCGGGCCGGGGGAATCCGGGCAGGTGGCGGCGCGACAACGATTGAGTGGGAACGGCAGCGCGGGCGCGGGAAGAAGAGTGGGAGAGGAGAAAAATGCGCGCGCATGTGGGAAGAGGTGGGCCAGGCCAGAAAATGTTATTGGGAGGGAGGAGGAGAGCCTCCCTCTATATTGGGAGGAGAGGGCTGGTTTTGAGGAGGTGGGAATAAATGTGGAGGTTTTTAGGAGACTGCTAGAGCAGTTTTTTCCTCCCCAAACTCCCAATATGACTATTTTTTTTTTTGTATTGGGAGGGAGATTGAAAGACTGCTGGAGTTGCTCTAGATAAATACAGAGTAGATGGATATGAAGAGCAATCAACGTGGACATATAGTATCTTACTAGACGCTGCGGCGCGCTCTTGGCGCGCCCGTCTCTCGTTTGAGTTCACAGTCTTTTTGACGCAATAGCAGGCGTGGGACGCAATGCATCTGGGCTTAAGTATTCTTATTAGGCTGTTGGGCTCAATAGCGATACAAACTACTGACTGCCAAGTAACACAACTCAAGGATATATAGTCTGCGACAATACGGCAGGAAGTGGAGAACGAAGCACCACATGATTTACTTGACAAAGAATCGTTCAACAAGTGCATACGGGCATGCAATCCATTGAGTCAGAAAAAACACTCTAAATGTCAAACTCTGGAGAACTCAAACCAAGAAAATGAGGATTCCCATGCGGAGGTCCAACCACAAAGTCAGCAGTGACTTTCTCAATCAAGTATATATGTGGTGACTTTGTCAATGGTTGACGCCTGAAGGAAACCGACATCCATCCCACCAATGTCAAGAAAGCCAGCGCTCAAGTCCACAATAACAGCGCCGCTCACTACGAATCGCGTTTCAAACCCACCGGGCAGAACGAGTGGTAAGCTCCCAGCGCATCTTAGGCGCTCACTACATCACAACTGCAAACGATACACCCAAGCAACAGAGCTGCATTGTAGATACACCAGGAAAGGAAACTGTAGTACATACGACAACGGCAAACCGATCACACCGGAACCAAGGGTAAGACACTGTAGCCCATCCGACAAGGGCAAACCAACCATGCAGAAACCAAATCTGCAATCCATGGGCAACACAAGAAATAAAAACTGATTCACTAAACACCGCATCAATTTATCTCACGGTAATTTAGCAACTGGACAGGCCACCCAAAGAAATCACACGGATTTAATTAACATCATTGCCACCATTACAGGAAACAAACTTAACAAAAGGTACATCATCCAGATAAGATTACTGCACCAAGTCTACTTTATTATGTACGAAAGCCAAAAAGTCTCACAGAAGCACATGTAGATGCAGGTAGTCAGCCAAATGGGGTGCAAAATTCAACATTCAAAGTCATCATTCAGGCATGAGGGAAAGAAAAAAGAGGCACAGCTTGACCAGGGAGGGAGATGAGAGAAGAAAACAACAGCGCCGCCGAAGATGACTAAACAACCAATAGGGCCAACATGGCCATTTTACGGTCAGCGAAGAAACGGAATCATGCTTCCAGCTTAACAATACAGAAAGGGTCGACTGCTATGCCTAAAGGTGAAATCATCTTTAATTGAATGTATTCAATCCCAATCAACAGAATTCATATAGGAAGAACGCCACACGCATTTCAATTTTTTTCCAAGAATCATAGGCAAATATAAGCATTTGTGTTCCGCAATCAGACCAGCAACTTTTCCAGTGAATTGTAGTATGCTAAACTGCAATCCGTTAGCCACTGCATATTTGGGCATTTGTTCGCGCTGACACAATGACATATATATGATCATAAATCGTGTAAACACAAGCTCTGACGAATCTCTGCAAGTCGTAACATCTCGCTGAAACAACGAACACACCGCACACAAATCTCGATGCAAGCTATGAGTTTACAATTAGTAATTATTTGTGCAGATAATTATCTCATAACGCACAGCTAGAACTCGTCGACGGTGATGCCGCCCCTGACGACCTCGTAGGCCTCCCTAATGCGCGACCCCTTGATCCCGGCGGTGACCTTGGCCCAGACGAGCACCTTGGTCTTGACCCCCTCTACCTCCGTTGGGCGGTCGTCACCGTGGCCTCGAACCGCAGCTCGGAGCCGTCGTGGTAGCAGACCTCGCAGGGGGACATGATGTGCACCGCATCTCTGGGTCAAGCTCGTGGTTGGTGGCCTCGCGCGGGAACAGCCCCACCGGCAGTCCGTGCTCTTGAGCAACACCGGCAATGGCTTCTGCATCTTGCCCCGCGGGCAGGCCGTGCTCTTAAGGAAATATTATTTTTCCCACACCTTTTACGACGCTATACAGTCCACAATACATGCTCTGCTATATCAAGGGAAAATAGAAAACGAAAATTTCAGGTAGGCACCTAACAAATATCAACAAGTTTCTGTAGATGCCCAAAAATCTTTTACGGCATTGCCATTTTGAAAATTGCCAACTATTGCCCATTCGGATTACGTTATTCACCTGACAGTGGAGCCAAAGTGCGCTAATTGAGTTCCAGAAATCTACATATCTATACAAACTGAACAAATGCATTCTCTTAACCATGTACAACTTTTTTTTCCACCCCAAGAACCGATTCCTTTCTTCTATATCAATTCCCACCGAATGAACCAATGGAAACTGAAAAAAAAGAGAGAAACACATAGGAAAATTGAATTCGTCTGTTCTATCCACCCATCATCATCATCCGCTTTGCATGGTCCATGGCATGATGTGCGTGGCCTTGGACTCCCGGCAGGCAGCTCTGGGCGTTCACCTTGAAAATCTTGAGCAGCTCCAAGCCTCCAACGCCATCTGCCTTGCCGATGGCGAGCACACGCTCTGCATCATCAGCAGCAGCCGCGTCAGCCCGCCCTCGCACGCAGCCGCCGCGTCCACCGCCTGCCGGTCACTCCGCGGCCTCGCATATCGCCGCTGCAAGCCCCGGGACGAGGAGCGCTTGGCTGGGCGAGCCAGCGTCGAGTTGATAGCGCGATCTACTCTCTAAATATTGAAGAACTTGCATGCGGCCTTCAAGCCACAACCGCGGTATGGGTTCTGATCTCAGACGGCCGGGAGGCTCGGGACGGCGCCGAGGCGGACCATCACCGACCATGCGCGCCACATCGTGGTGATGGCGGCCACGTAGGAGAGGCCGGCCGACACGGTCCGATCAGCCGGACCAGCTCGGCAACCAGCTCCTCCGCCTCGGCGGCCGTCACCCTCACTCTCGGTGTGGTATTGTGGAGCAGCTACTCGACCAGCCTCGCCACGTCAGTCCGGCATGATGGGGCGAGCCGCCGGCACTAGCGCGTAGCAAACCATGGCTAGCTTGAGCGCCTGCAGCAGCAGGCCCTCGTCCCCGTGCTTGAGCAGCTTCGCTCTAGCAAACCTCCAAAGAGTCGCATGCACATAAAATAAACAACGAAAACGCATGCATGTTCATGAGCAAGGACAAGATCACTATGCAACAAAGAACCCGCGCCAGTTTTAGGAAGCCGGCGAAAGACCACGCAGCCTGGCGAGAGCCATATATAAAATCGAAACCACCAAGCACAATCGACAGCGAAGAAAGAGGCCCGGACAACAACAATGAGGCGAATGCAAGGGATGAGGATAACGGGAAAGGACAGGGGGCAATTTATAGAACTTCCACGTCGAATTAGTCAATCATGGAGAGCTACTACCCTGGCATAAAGTCAGCAAAACATGGCAACTTGTTGAAAAAGCGAATGCAAGGGATGAGGCAAACCAGGGAGCTCATGGGTTAATTTTATAGAGCCCAAACATGGAAACAGTCAAGCCTGGAGAGCTAATTCACTCACTCAAAGTCAGCATTGGGCAGCGTACGGTTGAAACAACCCAGGACAGATGCCAACATCGCAACGGCTGCATGAAAACGATCCAACAGCGAAAGGGCCTCTAGCCTAGTGGTTAGAGCACCTTAGTAGCATCTAGCAGACCTGGGTTCAACTCCCTATGGGAGCGAATAACCAGGCTGGAATAAAAGAAAAATTAAAAAAAATAGGTTGGGGATTCCCCTACTGACTTCGGTCAAAAAAAAAAAAACGATCCAATGGAAGAAAGTTTTCTGGTGACGCGGCCGCGCGAGGGCTGGCGAAACCCCTGCGGGATTTATCCTCTTAGATGTCATTGCTATTCAAGCATGTTGTATAATTGCTATATAACTCTGCCAAAATTATTGTTCATGATTTTTTATGGATAGCATCCTTGTTTTAAATTTGAATTCTAGGACCGCAAAATCTGAACAGATGCACTCACCTATTTAAAAATCAAATTTCGCGCCATCGGTCGGTTTTCGCGCCTTTTCTTTCTTTCGCTCTTCTGTTCTTCCATTCACGTTTGCAGCCAGAAAATCACGTACAATCGCCAAAGAACGGATACTTGCCACAATTGGAAATTTATTTTTATCATAAAACTCCCATCCAGTACACACTGATGTAGAGTTTAGAACTGTAGTAATTTGTTCCTATACTTAGCCATACTACAGTATTATGGGACCCAGATTAGCTGCTGCGCTGCCTGCTGATGGATATGCAGCTAGCAGGCAGGATCGACTAGTCAGTACTCCAAATCTATCGGGTCCAGCTCTTCAGTGTTGATGGACAGCAAGCAGTCTGCAATAGTCGTGATGTCTTCGCCCATGTACATCATCACGTTTCCACCGTCGTTGGTAGCAGGGGCTGCACCTCCGCCATTGGCAGAAGCTGCCGCCGCCTCCACCATCAGAGGTGCGACTGCAGGGAGCTCCGGCAGAGGCAGAGGCGGCGGAACGTACTCGGCGAGTCTGCGGGCATACTCCTCGGCGATTGCCTTAATGCTTGCAACTGTGAGCCCGACACGCACGTTCTCAGGGATGTCCGGGCGCGGCGCGGTGGGGAAGTTGATCTTGCGCGCCTTGGGAATGCGGTGGCCGTAGAAGCAGAAGATGGCGGCGTCGTAGGCGTGCGCCGCCTCCTTTGGGGTAGCGAAGGTGCCGATCCACATCTTGTCGCGCGAGCGCGGCATGCGGAGCTCCGCTGCCCATCGGCCCCACGGCCGGTGCCGTGCGCCCACATACCCAAGATTCTTGGGCATCGCCGCCGCAGCTGCCGCTGAGCTCCCGCTGCCGTTGTTGCTTGAAGCTGCCGACGCCATGATCCACACAGCAAGAAACACACAAGCGAGGTGCATGGTGGGGTGAGGGGAACCAAGCAGCAGGAGAAGGATTTTAAAAGCGATTCTAATGTGAGAGCGCGTGTCAAAATGGCAGGAAATGAAATAAGAAGTGTTAATGCTCTTCCAAAAATCCGAATTCGTTTTAGCACACGTGTAGCAGATTTTTTTAAATAAACTAATCACACAAAAAGCTATATTTTTTTCTTTTTTATATTGATTGTTTTGCATGTGTGCCACCTAACAAAAATGGTAGCCATTCTATAGATAGATAGATAGATAGATAGATAGATAGATAGATAGACAGATAGATAGATCGATAGATAGAAAGATGTATCGATAGATAAATAAATATAGAGGGATGGATAGAGAGAGAGAGAGAGAGTGTGTGTTGGGTACACATGCATGCATATTTAAGTGGACGTCGAGGAAGGCTCGGAGTAAAAATTTCAAATACCACACCATATGGGAATTTTATGGCGAGTCTATAGATGAGAGTGTCGTGCCTAAATGGAAGCAAATGAAAACAGAAGTTCTTATGCTCTTAAAAAATCCAAATCCATTTTAGTACACGTGTAAGCAGAGATTTTCTTTTTTGATAAACTAATAACACAAAAAGTTTGAAATTTCCATTTTATGTTGAATTTTTTGCATGTGTGGCACCTAACAAAAATAGTAGTCATTCTATCCATCTTGCTATAGGTAGATGATGGATAAACATATACATATACAGAGAGATAGTGTTGGGTACACATGAGTGCATACTTACGTCGTGACTGAGGAATTTATATTGGAAAAAATGCACATATAAACCCAAATTTTACTTGAAGTTTTTACACTCATTTCCATATATAACATTTTTTGTTCTAAATACCCACTCGCCTACAAGATGTTATTGCAAAACTACATGCTTGACAGATGAAATCTATTTTCATCAATTTGAATAGCCGATGGAGTTTTATGAAAAAAATGGCAGCAACTGGAAAAAGTTCTTATGCTCTTAAAACATCCAAATTCATTTTAGCACACTGTAAGCAGAGATTTCCTTTTCGATAAACTAATCACACAAAAAGTTATAGAAATTTATTTTTTATATTGATGGTTTTACATGTGTGCCAGCTAAAACCATGGTAGTCATTCTAGCCATCTCTCTATAGATATATGGATAGACATATAGATAGATAGATAGAGAGTGTTGGGTACACATGCTTACATACTTAAGTCGAGACCGAGGAAGGTGATGTCAAACTTTAAGTAATTTATGGGGTGGTTTTTGCAATTTTCTCAGGCCAGGATATTTTTTTTAGCAAGGATATGGTACATTGGTAGAGACTAAGAATCTTGATATTTTTGTGAAATCTATATTTTACAGTTTTAAAGTAATTGATGGGGTGGTTTTTGCAATTTTCTCAGACCAAGATATTGTTTTTGTTAGCAAGGATATGGTATATTGGTAGAGACTAACAATGCTGATATTTTTGTGAAATCTATATTTTACAGTTTTAAGACAAACACACAAATCTGAGGCTTATTTGTGTGCAGTTTATACTCCATTTTGCAAACAAAATTCAGAAGCAGACCATCAGCTTCAGCTTCTTGTTATTTTAACAAAAACCTCCATAAGAGCGCCATGCCCAAATGACACAAAATATAAGAAAAAGGTGCTAATACTCTAAAAAAATCCAAACTTTTCCTTTTCATTTTTGCACACATGTAAGCAGAGTTTTTATTTTCGATAAACTAATAAAAAAATGTTTTAGAAATTTCCTTTTTATGTTGATTGTTTGTGCCACCTAACAAAAATGATTGTCATTCTATCTATCTCGCAATAGATATATAGATAGATAGATAGTGCGGCATACACACACATGCATATTTAAGTGTGTTGCGTACATGCGTTTGCGTATTTAAGTCTAGGCTTAGGAGGGTTATGAGGGAAAGGAAAAAAAAAACACATGTCACTTGGAGTTTGATATTAACCCCATAACATGTTTTATTGCATATACCCAACCACCTACAAGATATTGTTGAAGAAACTACCCCAATACACATATGCTTAGCCGATGCAATCTATTTTCATTAAATTTTTTTTTTTGCAAGGGGAAAGGTGAGATTTATTAACTCAAACCAGGGTTACAATCAGCTGCTATTAGAGTAGCAGCATAGTCTGGGTAACTACCAAGCCAGACCTTGGAGAACATCTCCCTAGAAGCCTTATTCGCCAACATGTGGCTAACCCTATTCTGAGTTCTATTACAATGATGTATCTCAACCTCCCTCAGCTCAGTGATGAGCTCCTTTACCTCCCGCAGCAGCAACGCATAATGTGATCGGTTCTCTTCACTTGACTTGATTGCGTTACAAATCACCAGGCAATCAGATTCAAGATGGCAAGGCACATCTACCCACTGCAGGGCGAGTCGCAAGCCCTCCCTACACGCCAGCAGCTCCGCCTCCTCCACGCTAGAGCAGTTAAACATAACTCGACCCGAGCACAGCACAATACCTCCCGAGTCGTTCCTGATGATGACACCGACTCCGGCTCGTCCCGTGTCTGCAGAGAAGGCTGCATCCACATTTATCTTGGCTCTCCCGTCAGGTGGCCTTGACCATCGCTTGATAGTTTTCAGTTGACATGGTTCTTTTCCTTTCCCCGGTGTTGGTTTCTGCTCTTGCCGGATATTGAACAATAAGCTGTAATAACTCAACAAGAATTGAGTTGAACCCACAACTGAAGTCTCTGGCCCATCATGAGTGATCTGGTTCCGTACAAACCAAGCCCTCCACAGAATGAGGAGCAGCTTGTCCCTCGCATCTGCCGGGCACTCGAGCAGCATAACAAGCAGCCATTCAGTCGCTATTGTATCCACCTTCCACTCCTTTGGTAGGCACCACACATGACGCATGGACTGCATTAGTGCACTAGCAAGGGGACATCTCAGCAGAGCATGTGCTTCAGTCTCCTCCTCTTGGCCACATATAGAGCAGATCCCATCCTTCTCAAGATGCCTGACGAACTTGTTCTTCTTTGTTGGCAAGGTGCCTGTAGCAACTCGCCAAGCAAAATGCTTGACCTTTGGGGGTACACCAGATTTCCATATTAATTTCCATAATGATCTTGCACCATCAGGAGCGGAGCTTGTTGCCCCTGTCTCTGTGTCGAAATTTCCAGAGAACGCCAACTTGTATGCATTCCTCACAGAAAAAAGCCCTGTCTTCTCATAGTGCCATGCCACAAAGTCCTGCTGACCCCGTAATGGTAGCTTGATTTTCTGTATTTCCTCCACATCCGGCTCATGGAATAAAGCTCTCAGCATTCTCAGGTCCCATGTGTATGTTCTCTGTTCGATCAACTCTGAAACCCAGCGAGTTCTTGTTCTTGCATTCTTCTTCCCGATAGGTCGAAGTTCAGGGCACCTGGGGATCCAGTTGTCTCGCCATTTTGATGCTGCTACCATCACCTACACGCCATATAATACCTTTCTTAAGCAACTGAAGTCCATACTCCACCGCTCTCCAAGTGACAGATGCATTACTTGGGAATACTGTATCTAGCAGATGACCATTCTGATAGTACTTTGCCTTCATAATTCGTGCACATAATGTATCAGGCTTATGAATGAGCCGCCAAGCTTGACGCGCGAGCAGAGCTTGATTAAAGGATTTCATATCCCTGAAACCGAGGCCTCCCTTACATTTAGCTTGCAACATCTTCTCCCAGGCACACCAATGTGTACGGTTTTTTCCATTCTTTGCTCCCCACCAATACTTCCTGATTTTCTTCATGAGGTCTTCACATAGCCCATCGGTCAATTTGAAAACCCCCATACAGTATGTGGGAAGAGCCATGGCGACAGACTTAATGAGAGTCTCTTTACCAGCACTCGATGCATATCTATCGCTCCAGTCCATCACCCTCTTCGCTAGCTTCTCCTCTAGAGGTTGAAACGCATCTCGCTTCATACGACCACATGGAGTCGGGAGCCCCAGGTACCGTGATTCAAAGGCTTCACGTTGGACAAGCAAACTTGTGCAGATTACATCCTTGACGTCCTGCTCCACATTTGGTGAGAATAAGATGGAGCACTTCTCTACACTTATAAGCTGACCCGTAGCCTTCTCAAACAATACCAGTACCTCCCTTATGTGTTCAGCCTGCTGGCCTGTAGCTTTGAAAAACAAGAGACTATCATCTGCAAATAACAGATGCGTAACAATAGGGGCCTGCCTGCTGACCTTAATCCCCTCAATGGCACCATTCATTTCGCTATGCTTCAGCAGTCTTGAGAGGCAATCAGCTACGAAAAGAAAGAGATAAGGTGACAATGGGTCACCTTGTCGCAGACCTCGAGACGGTGCAAAAGGCTGCAGCAACTCTCCATTAAACTTTATACGATACCTAACTGTGGTAACACAAGCCATTATCCATTGGATCCACGTAGCATGAAAGCCCATCTTCTCCATAACTCGCCTAAGAAATACCCAGTCCACCCTATCATAAGCTTTTTGCAAGATCAAGCTTGTAGGCACAGTATCCATCGTTGTCTCCCTTACAATTTTGCATTGTGTGAAGACACTCAAAGGCAATTAGGGCGTTGTCCGTTATAAGCCGGCCCGGTACAAATGCGCTTTGGTTCTCTGACACAATATCTTGAAGAAGAGGCCTCATTCTGTTTACTAAGCACTTTGACACAATCTTGTACACCACATTACAGAGACTTATTGGCCGGTAGTCCTTTATAGTCTCCGGTTGCGGCTTCTTCGGAATTAGGACAATTGATGTATCATTGACCCCTACCGGCATGTGTGAACTACTAAAGAATTCTTGTACAGCCTTGACAATATCAGCCTTAAGAATTGCCCAATTTCTTTGGAAAAATCTGCCTGGCAGCCCATCAGGGCCAGGCGCCTTTATTGGACCAATTTGAAATAAAGCAAAGCTAATCTCCTCCTCTGTAAAAGGCCTGCACAGGTCCGCATTCACCTCTTCTGAAATAACTTCCTCAATACAATGCATGGCATGGCCAGGAAGAATCCCCGGGTCCCTGTCATATAATTTGTCAAAAAATTCATTAGCAATACCATGCAGCTCCTCCTTCTTCATACGCCAGATCCCCTCATCATCTTTCAGCTTTTTTATATAATTTTTCCTCGCCCTCCACACAGCCTTGCGTTGGAAAAAATTTGTGTTTCTATCACCCTCCTTCAGCCAGCTTATCCTGGATCGCTGGAGCCACATCATTTCCTCCCGGTACAGTAACTCATTCATCTTATCAAGAGTATCTCGTACCTCGGCACATGAATCCAGTCGGCCTTGATCCCGCAACGCTGCAAGCCTCACACGCAGCAATTCAATTTGCTTCGTGAGTCCCCCAAAATTTTCATTGCTCCACTTTTTCAATTCCACAAGGACCCGCTTCAGTGCGCTGCATACATCACCCAGATCATTTATGTGATCGCGCTTGGCCCACACTTCCTCAATTACCTCCGGCAACTTTGGATCCCTTTCCCACATAATCTCATACATCAAAGTACGCCCCCTTCTCTTGCACCCGTCCTCCTGTACAAGCTTGACCAGCAATGGGCAGTGATCAGACCTGGCCGATGTCAAGTGGGAAACTTGTGCACCAGCGAAGATGTCTCTCCAGTCATTATCAGCGACCACACGATCAAGTCGTACCCTCACGTTCCTCCTCCCCTGCTGCTTATTATCGTACGTATACGGCAGACCATCGAACCCAAGATCATGCAGCTCGCATGCAGACAGTACATCCCGGAATGCAGTCATTTGTCTCTCCGGCCTAGGACACTCAGAGAAGTGCTCGTATTGCCACATGCACTCGTTGAAGTCCCCCATTACCGCCCAAGGCTCCGGTGATCTTGGCCTCAAATCAGCCATTAGTTCCCAAATAAGATGCCGGTTCTCCACACGAGGCTCGCCATAGATGAAGGTAGCCCGCCAACGAGGGGCCCCTGCTTCCATCCGCACATGCACATCAATGTATCTATCTGACATAGACAATAAATCAACCTCCATTTGCTCATGCCAAAATAATGCGATCCCTCCACTTTGTCCATCACTACTGGCTCCAAAGAATCCCTTGAGACCCAGCCTCCACCGTAGCTTTTCCGCCTTCACATCCTTCACCCGGGTCTCCGATAAGAAGACCATTTTTGGGGAATTGACCCGACAAAGGGCCACGAGCTCTTGAACTGTCCGGGAGTTCCCCGTCCCCCGGCAGTTCCAGCACAGTATACTCATTGCTCCTGACGGGGCTCGCCATGAGCTCCCGTCAGGTTTTCGTAACCAACATCAGTTCTCCCTTTCTTCGACACATTTTCCTCCCCCTCCTCCTGCTGTTCCGCCTTCACCGCCGCGTGATCACCAAGTTCACCATGTGCGATGCTCCTTTTGCCCAACGGAGAGGCAGGAAGCATTAGAGTGTCCTGGTGTACATTCACTTGGCTCCCCACCGTGCCCAATGCACTATGTAACGACTGGAAAGCACGCTGGACAGGCACAACGTCCAGTATGTTCTTTGGTGGAGATAGGGCCAAATCATTACTTTGCTTTTTAACATGCTTCCAGTTCTGGTCAGAATCGCGAGATTTCCCCGAGGTTCCGCTGTTAATCGACGCCACCGTCTGCGCGGTGTTTCTGGCCTCAAAACTTTTTGCCACAGATCTGACAATAGATGAGGAACCACTTGACTCTCCAGTCTTAGTCGATGGAACCCTCACTCTGGTACCAACCTGACGCTGGAACACTTTTTCATTATTTACCGCTAGTTTTCTCACATCAGCTGCTAGTGCATGAGCCACTTCAGGAGTCACCGTTGCAGCCATTCCCCCTTCTGCTCTTGCGTTCGCCGCTGCGTTCACACGTTGATTCATTCCAAACTCCTGTAGAGGGTTGGCAAAGTGAAGCCCTCTTGCGGCATTTGGTTTCTCCACCGCGTGCATTGTGCGGCTACGGCTCTCCTGCCGTTTATGCGGTGACCCACGCAGCTCCTCCCCATAACAAAAACCAGCATACCCATGCCCCTTAAATTGACACTCACGGTCAGCATGTCCCATTCGTCCACAACGGAAGCAAAAGTGGGGTACTCTTTCGTACTTTAAATTAAAGGTGCAGAGCTTCCCACTTAGCTTTAGCTCTATCCATGGCTTCAAAGGCTTGCTCAGAGGGTAAGCAACCTTGATGCGCAGGTACTTCGCAGCAGCCAAAACCCCATCCTCCATGTATACTTCCAAGAATTTCCCAAGTTTTCCACCCAGCGCCTCCCCAACTTCCTTTGTCATCATCACCCCCGGAAGATCGAACACTTGAACCCAGAGAGGGATAGAATCAAGCGCTACCTCCGACGGTCTCGTTTTTCCATCATAGGGCACAACAATCAGCGCATCGCCCTTGTGTATCAATGGTCCACCCTTCATGACGAATTTGTAATCCCCTTCCCCCATGAACTCCAGCACAAACATATTGTCATGCAGCACCTTTCTATGTATTTGTTGTCGAGGGAGCCATGCCTTGCGCATCTCAGAGAACAGGCCATTAATGTTGTAGCGTTGCACCGTGAAGAATCGTGCCAGCGTGAGCCAGCGTTTAGGTGCATTATGCTCCAACTCATCCAGATTAAACTCCAGCACGTCATCATCTTCCTCCTCCGATACAGCTTCATCCTCGGAGATATCATCAGTCACATCCTCCACCAGCACCTCCTCCCCCACCGGCCCAGATTGGTTTTGCGCCGCCATGAACGGGACAATCGCTCCACCGCCACCATGAGCAGAAAGCCCCGCCGCTTGACTCGGTCCAGCACCATCAAGGCCGGTAGGGTTCACGTTGTGTAAAGCCCTATCGCCTGCACGCCCTTCCTCATCATCCTCAGCCATCCCCACCGCCAACGCCGCCTCACGTCCCCCATCATCCACAGCCGCCGCCTGCACTTTCTCACCCACCTCCGCACGCCCATCGTCGCTCGCCGCCATCTTCCCCAGCGAGTTGTCGCCTGCCGCCATCAACCAGCACGAACAGATGCGAGATCACAAGACACCAGCCGAAGCACAAGATCACGACGAGAAGACAGGAACTTCGGGTGGGAAAAGGCCCAGTGCCTCCCCTTAATCACCCCCCGTTCCTGAAATCTAGTCGGAGAAACACCGAGCAGGAGTCTGTAGACGAGACGTTGATGGAGACCACGTCGTAGACGTGTCGGAGACGGATCGGAGACGGTCAGAGACACCGGATCGCCCCCGAAACCCTAGCCACCAGGAAACCCAGCGGAGGAGACGTGGCGTGACTATTCTATTTTCATTAATTTGAAATAAATACACAACAATACTGAATTCCCGACCCATATCAGTTGGTAAAAGTGGACCTTTCCCAACCCATAATTAATCGACAAAAGTTATGAACTCTCTCCATGGGGTCGGCAATTCTTGTTTTAATAATGAACTGTCAGTAAAAAGTTTTACATATAATCTCGGAGAGTGGGTCGGTAATTCCTGAACTCTATGTCAAAATGTTGGTTGGCAAAAGTCTTCCTGAGATGAAATGTGAGGCCCAAGGCCCAACAAGAGAAAACCTGGCCTCTGTCCACCCTCTATCGACCAGTGGCATTTAGTCTTCTTCCATAGACCCCAAAGGATGGCTAGATACGCGCGTGCATGAAAGCTAAAGGAGGTAGGCTGGGTAGTCCTGGCCGGGTTCGGGCCGCTGAGGAGGAGGCACGGCACGGCCTTTATAATAAACGGACCGGGCTGGGCCGGCACACGGGCCTTCACTTTAAGCCCAAACACGACACGGTCTGTTTTAAACGAGCTAAACGGGCCACAGGCTAAACGGACCGGGCCGACCCTCTGAATAAAAAAATATTTTTACATTGTTTTTTATTTTTTAAAAATATAAACGGGCTAAACGGACCGTGCCGACCCATTTAGCACGGCCCAAATGACGGGCTAACGGGCCACCGCTAAACGGGCCGTGCTCGGACCAGCCCGACGGGCCTACACCCAGGCCCAAGCACGGCCCGTAACGGGCTGCGGGCCGGCACGGCCCGTTGACCACCGGGCCCGGGCCGTGCTCGGACCGGGCTAAAAGGACCGGGCCGTTAGCGGCCCTTTTAGCCCGGCCCACCTGGCCAGCTATAAGGCTGGGATCACAACAAGGTATCGCTCCCATCGGCCATGGCCGGCATTTTTACTAACGGACATGGAACTGATGAAATTGCTATTTTCTTAATTGTTTTCACAAACACTTGGGGAATAAGTGACCAGGATATTGGTTTTGTTAGCAAGGATCATGGTGCATTGGTAGAGACTAAAAGAATGCTGATATGTGAAATCTATACTACATACAATTTTAAGACAAGCACGCAAATTCAGGACTTATCTATGTGCAGTTCATATTTTGGAAACAAATTTCAGAAGCAGATCGACCATTCGTTTCAGCTACTTAATTATTTTTAAAAAACAAAAACCTCCACAAGGCGAAACAAACATGTCCTTGAGTCTCATTTTAGCTTCATCACTTGCTCAGAGCATGCATGATGAACGCCGAGGAATCCGCTAAAATGCAGCGGCGCCGCCGCTTATTGGAGTGCCCTTTTGTTGAACGTGAACCCCAGCACCGCCACCTAGCTTCTTGCCCCACACCGTGCGAACCACGAATCTGTTCCTCTTCTGGAACTTTCGTTCGGGAGGCCGATGCAGTCGCAGACGTACACCGTAGTCCACGCTGCCGGCGCCTAGCTAGGAACATGTCGTCCCTGGCGGCCGAAGCCCACGCCGGCGTGCAGGAACCTGTCCACGACGCGGTCGTCCCTGCCGACGGCGAGCGCCTCCTCCGACACGTCGACGCCGGTGGACTCACACACGTCGACGCAGGTCGACGGCGAGCTTGGACACGCCCGCCAATCAGAGGATCGTCGGGACCCAGTGCGCGTACACGTCCCGGAGCGCGAGCACGGCGTCCTCCAACGCGACGTGTGCTCTACTTGTCGGCGCTGAAGCCTGAAGGTGAGATTCCTGCCGCAGCATGGTCCTGAGTCCTGACCACTCGTCGACGCCCTGCCGGCATTGTTCCACGCGCAACCGGAATGTTACCACCACGCCGCGCCCTGCACCCTTCCGAGCGCTGTTCTGGAGCGGAGCGATGCATGTTCCACCCCGCCACTGCTTGCATCTGTAACGCTGCTCGCGGAGATGCATGGATCGGACATTTGGGACCATGTTTGTCATGGCAGGTCATAGCGGATGTGTTCCCGGTGCACCGGACGCGAGCTAGCTAGGTGAAGAACCCGGCCGACCTGTGCAGGCGACCAGGCCTGGGTGTACGTGCGTGTCTATCCTCTAGGCGGCCGTGCCGGTGCTTGCCAGCACTAGTACAATAAAGGCCTGCGGTGATGCAGGCTAAAAATTTTTAATGGCGGACGCACTTCCATCCGTCATTGCAGGCTCGCGCCAGGTACTGTAGCTGCTAGCAGTGGCGGACAAGATGACATCAGCGGAGCTGCAGGCTATCAATGATGGTCAAAATGACGTCAACGCTGTCCGCCATCGGAGACGCAACATGAATGGCGGACTGGCTGACATCATCAAAGCAGCAATGGCGGATTGGGCCCATTTCAGCCCACTTCAGCCCAAAATATCAGGTTCGTATATAAGGCGCGGCTAGGGTTCTCAACTCTCATCCCCGCAGCCTCTCTCTCCCACCGCTCGCGGCTATCTCTTCACCGCCTCCCGTCCCCCCACGCGAGCCCGACCTCTCCCACACCTCCGGTCTCTCACGCGAGCGTCCCCCTCGTCCTTCTCTCTCTTCTCACCGCGCAGCCGCCCTATCCTCTGCTCTACGCGAATCAACGGCGGGCAGCTCCGGGCGGCGCAGATCGACGTTGAGCAGCTCAAGGCGACGCGCCTCGACGACGGGCAGCTCGGATCGACGCTCCTCGACGGCGGGCGGCGCAGATCGACGTCGAGCCCCTCCGCGCGTCGCGGATCGACGTCAAGCTGTGGCAGGCGTCGCGGATCGACACGACGACTACGAGGCGGCTGCGGCGGGCATCGCAGCGACATCAACGAGATCCGTGGCGGCGCGGCGACGAGGAAGGATCCGGATCCGCCGAGGGGCGGCCTCCCTCCCCTTCCTCGACCTCCTCCTCCCCAACAACTCCGAGAGAGGCGACCATCCCCTTCCACGTACGGCGCGGAGGCGCGCGGCTGGCGAGGCGGATCTGGCGATGGGCCGAGCGGCGACGGCGCAGCTTCCTCCATCGACGAGTGGAGCGGCTACGAGCATGGCGGCGGCGTCCAGATCCGGGGCATGGCGCGTCGGCGTTGTGTCAGCTGTGGGTGTATGCTGCTCCGGGCACAACGGAACTGGGGGCGGCGGCGGCGGCGCCTGCGGGGAAAAGCAGCGGCGCCGACGCCGGCGATACTGCTGTGGGTCCGACCCGGCCCGGCCCGACCCAGCGCGGGTGGTGCGGTGGCCGTAGGCCCCATCCTTTTTTTGTTTTTCTATTGCCTCACCAGTGGCGGACGGAGATGTCCGTCATTGGTATTTTTTTTTTCTTGTAGTGGCGTTAGCACAGCGGCGGCCGGTTCGTCCGCCACCGTAAGTCCATTTCGACCGCCACCAAAGGCCTCTATTGTACTAGTGCAGCACAACACACAGAGTCAACACCGCGGCCACATGGCCACAAAGGTAAGGATATCGAGTCGAGGTGGTAGACTGCAGGTAGCCAAAGCCGCGAGTCAATTCCTCATCGTCGTCCACCTCGCAATCCGACTGGTTGTTTGCTTTCTCGTCCTTTCCCTCAGACTGGTCGAGCCGAAGAGGTTCTACATCATCTCGTTCCACGTCTCGCTTCCAAGCAAATCTGGCTTTGTGCTTTCTATGAGAGACCGAAATCCCCACCCTGAATCAGGAGTACAAAATCTCGTTCCACCATCGACTTCAATTGCGAGAACCAATTCAGGAGTACAAAATATTTCCATGTATGAACAATGAACTAATGAACCAAACAAGGAGTGTATACAAAAGTTGTATCTATTGCAATATAAGTGCCAGCTGATTCTTAATGAACAATAAGTACCAATAATGTTGTATGAATGTCATATAATTAAGGAAAAAGTCTACTTAATCCCCTCACCTACGAGAGGTGGAACACATCACCCCCTAAACTATGAAACTGGCTTTTTTACCCCCTGAACTTTCCAAAATCGGACAAATCACCCCCTGAAGCGATTTTGGACGGCGGTTTGCTACAGTAACGACGGTTTTGTCTTCTTAATTCGGCTGAAACTTTGAAAAATCATAGTAAATCACAAAAAAAATCATAAAATATGAAATCCAATTTTTTTGGACTCCACATGAGTATATCTACACAGTAAATATATAATATAATATGCTTTAGAACATTTTTTTACAGCTATGAATTAATTATATAAAAGCATAGATCTAAAGCTACAGCAAAAAAAATGTTCTAATGTATATCATATTATATGTTCACTCTGTAGATCTATTCATGTGGAGTCCAACAAAATTGGATTTTCTATTTTCTGAATCTTCTGTGATTTATTATGATTTTTCATAGATTCAGCCAAAAAAAAAAAGAAGACAAAACTGCTATTACTGTAGCAAACCGGCGTCCAAAACCGCTTCAGGGGGTGATTTGCCCGGTTTTGGAAAGTTCAGGGGGGTAAAAAAGTCAATTTCATAGTTCGGGGGGTGATGTGTTCCACCTCTCATACGTGGGAGGGTTAAGTAGACTTTTTCCTATAAGTAATTAGTCATTCTCTGATAACTGTCCCATCCAACAAGGAGTGTATACAAAAGTTTTATCTATTGCATCAGACCGATATGGTAAACGTAACTGGCCTAAGTCTTGAATCTTCAAGCTATCCAAATGACAAGCAACAACTCTGTCATTATTAGGCAGATACAAAATGGCCACCTCTTTGTAAGGATGGAATCCAAATATGCATATAAATTGGCTTAAGTCGCATTTTCCTTCTGTGTCATCAATCTGAATGACATTATCGTTGTCGGAGTCCCAATCGCTGACGCCTTCTGCAGTTGCCTCTCTGTTGTTATATTTACCATAATGTAAAATCCAAGGCTTGTCAACTGGACGATCATGGTCTCTGGAAAAATGTGCAGGCACAGCTTGCAGATTGATGTCATACTTCAAGACCCACTCGCAAAGTTCATTGAGGAACCAGACCCGTAGTTGGCACTGACCAACAACTGACGCAAAATACACCCCGTTCTTGGACTTGACAAGATGAAGATCAAGATCTACACTTGAGCTAACACCTGCCGGCAGTTTAATCACTTCGTACTTCAAATCTGATATAGTTATCCTGCAAGATACAAAATGCACAGTGACATAAAAATGGTTAATATGGTTAACATACTTTGGTTCAGTATAGCCCATCGAAATACAAAAAAAAAAAAGAAAGAAGAGTGTTCGAGGAGAAATAAGTGGATGCCGTACAGCATGATAAAATCATTGTTGCAATGCACATATAGTGCTTCACGCCAATAAACGGAGTGAAGGTAATCATGCACTCGTGCTGATCGCTCCTCCGCAACGGTTCCTGCAGGGCCTCCTTCCCGGACAAACGGCTTCTCCTCCCACCTCCCCGTTCCAGACGAGTAGATCCACATCGCATACGTCGACGCCGGCCATTCCGACTCCTCCTCTAATAAATCATAGGGATCTTGGACGAAGAGCACCTGGTAGTGTGGCGACACGAAAGGGTCGAACACAAAATACACCTCACCCTTGTGGTTGTAGACGTCCCACCCAACCGGGCAAAGCGGCACCGGCGCCCACTGCCTGGTGGCCGGGTTCGCCACCTGGTCGTTGAGAAACAGGAGGCCGTTGCAGCTGCCGATGATCGTCGGAAGATCCCACCCGCCGTCCATCTTCACGAAGCTCTGGAGCTTGCCGGCGATCTTGTGTGGACCCATGGACGGCGGGGAGAAGAGGACTGGCGGCGCCGGTTCTCGCAGCAGGCTGATGAAGATGCCGCCCAGCGCGAGCGGCAGGAGGTCCGGTCGCAGCGTGCGGCTCTCGTCGACGACGGCGCGCCATGCCTTGCAGACGCGGCGCGACACGGCGAGGTCGCGCGGCGGGAGGCGGCGGAGGACGGTCGCTACCACGTCTTCCGGCAGCGGACGATCCTCCATCTGTGTTGCGACGGGTTATGTTTCGCCGTCCCAGAAGACCAATGGAGGTTTTGTGCTCAAAAGTACGTGTCTGTCCAGAGCTCGAAGCGGCGTGTTTATGTTGTTTTTGTCACAAGACGATGGATGGAATCTAGTTCGGTTTTATTCGGCACGATTTTATCGAGTCCGTGTTGGTGTCTCGTTTGGAGTCTAAACCTTTAAAGAACCAGTTGAGAAAATAATCATTTTTACCCTGCCATCTTATGTACCCTACCATCTGAACCGTCCTGCCATATCATGGGCTCAATATCTAACGCACCGAATCATTCCACCCACCCCCTGGCGTAACGCCCCCCTCCTGTTCAGATGTGATTACGTTAATTTTTTGGAAAATGTTGCATCACCCTAACGCTCTAAAAAATGTTTTTTCTTACCCCGAACCAAAGCTACCCCCGCCGATCCCACCGGGCATGATTCATGGAAGGTCCCTTGCCTTCCTTGCCGCGTTGTAGCTTCGCGAATCGCAATCACCGTTGCCTTCCGTAGATAATGATTTTCGTGATTTTGTTTCCTTCCAAATTTCAACCCTCCTCCGCGAGATCTCCGCACCTCATGCTGCTCACTGCGATCCACTTCCATCCACTCACCCATCGATGGCGGTGGCGCCCATGAGCAGCACGACGCGGGAGCGGCACCACGACCCTGCTTTCCTCGGCATGATGCCATCGTGCAGCGCTCCTCGAGGCAGGGGCGGGGTGGCTCCTCGGGGGCGAATCGAGGCTGGGCGCGGGGTGGCTCCGTGAAGCGGCGGCGGCCTTGGGCGGGAGCGCGCGGCGCGGGCTCCGACGCTGGTGCGGGCTGGTGCAGGGGCGGCGCGGGCGCGGAATGAGGCGGGCACGGCGACGGCCATCACCAGGGGTGATCTGCATCGGCTCCTCCAACATCTCCCTTGGCGTGCCATCACATCGGACCACCTTTCAGCGGGCGCTGGACAAGGTTCATCGATCTGGATTCCACGGCGTTCAGTTATCGTTCAGCTGCACCTGCGTCTCTCCATCCCTACCGCCACTCTGCCCTCTCGATCCGGATTCCTCGTCGTTTTCGGCCCACACGTCATCTGGCGATTCCGAAGTCGGCATGTCTCCAAGCACGCGATGCCTTGCCGGCGATCTCCCTTGACACCGTCCTCCTCCCATGCGGCCATCAGGGCACGGCTTCTCACTGCCAGCAGGATCAGGTATGTGCTATCCATTAGAGATTTTCTGCGTCTCGGTTTCCAGTTTGGACTTATTTGAGGCAGCCGCACGGCTTACACAGAAGAGATGGGCTATCTCCTATCTGTGATGTTGAGAGAATCATGTAGGTTATTCTTCGAATTGGCCATTCATGCACAGCTAGATTACCGCTGATGTCACCAGTTGATTGCACACTAATTTCTGTCATGCTAATTTAGTCGCAGTGAATGTGTTTGACGAATTGCTCCATATAAAAATTGTTTTTTGGTGATGATGGTATGTGGTTTTCATGATAATCGCATCTCGAATTTTTAACCTTCTTTGTTACCTCTGCAGTTAGATTTTGCCCTTCCCTAGATGAATGAACAGCTTCCCTGAAGAGTACAGAGATTGTTGTGTCCTGCTCTGGTAAGGTTCTTCTGTGGCTTGCATTGATTCCAGGTTGCTCTGATAGTATTGTGTGATCATGGATCCTAGACTTATTCTTGGCCACAAGTTGTACCACGACTTGATGAATCATGCATCCTAGACTTATTTTATGCACATTCCGATCGACACATTTCTGTTGCATTACATTATGGTTGTATGAACTTCACATGATTTTTCTTATTTCACATTCTGATACACAAATTTCCAAATTTTTTCAAAGAAAGTGCCTGGGATGGAAACCTGGATGGGTATCTGCATATGGAGTGTAGACAGTTATGAATAAGTTTATTTATTGTGCTATCAGTAAAAAAAAAAAAAAGACATCACTCTTGAGTCATGTGTTCTGAATTCTGAGAAAACAAAACTGGAACTTGGTAAGGTTTGTTTATGATTAATCGGGGTTGTGTGTTTCCATGTCATCTAGCAATACTAATGTGGAGCTACTGATTTTCAGGTGTGACTGTATTAAGATGCTATCACAACAGTCATCGAATTTATGCTATCAGCACCCACTTCATTTGGTTAAGGACTTTAACAGCTTCTGAATCTCTTCCCAACTTTTGAAAGATGGTAAGGTGCTCTAATCAGTGAATATCTTGTGAGACACAATGCTCTGTATCGCTGCATTTTATATCTGCAGTTTTGTTCTTATCAGGAGAAAACTCCATTAAAATGCATACCTATAGAGAAATCTGCATGTACTGGCCTCCCAAGAACATCAAACCCTACGGCAGTACATATTTTGATCATGGTTCTTGCGGAGGCCAGATATGCAAATTTCTCTCCAGCTATGAGTTTTAATGGAAGTCCTTCCCATGTTTTTTTTATCAGCTATCCATTCGATTAAGCTAGGCTCATCTGATTTATTCCTTTCTTGCTTCTCATTTCTTGCCACTTTTTTATCTGAAAGGTACGGGTATATGAGTTCAGTAGGAATATACCTTATTTTACTTCTCATCCCGGCGAGACAGACGGGCATGAATGGAATGATCCGCATAATTTGGAGTTTGGCAGCCATTGTGTGTTGGCTGTGTTAGCTTTCCACATGAGCAGTTCAGTTGCTACCCCTTTCTCAGGACTGCATCTTAATGGCATTTCCCTCATATGATTTGGTAAGGATTAATAAGATCAATGGGATTGGATTGCACAAATCATTGTTCCCTTTTTTTTTTGAGTTGACTGGTCCCTTTTTTAGTATCACCTTAGTTTATTGGCTATTCTTGAGAAGAAAATGTGTGTTTTTGGCTGATCCTCTAAAATTGTTTATGATTACATTCCCCTTGAGTTGTTCCTAGAGGGAGCATTCATGAGATATTGTTGAATTGGCCTGATTCAGGTATGTACGCCAGGGTTGCCGCTGCAAAGTGAAATGTAGACTTATCTATGCTTGCCTGATATATTAACTTTCATATTTCTCCTGTATTGCTTATTGTACAATTCTGGTGGGTCTGCCTAGGTTTGAAAAATGTCTGTATGCAGATTTCATCTGAATGTCTCTGCTCCTAGGTTTGAAAATGTATGTATGCAGATTTCTGACATTTCCAAATAGATTTGGAAATTTCTATGGCTTGATTTGCGGAAAATAGGATAGTATATCTTTGATTTTTGATTGGGGAAAAAACTTGGGTGCTGCAGTTAATTTTGTCCATTGTTTGAGGATTCATAACAAAAATCACAGTAGACTTTCAGCTGTGGTGGGGGTGAGCTACGGCCTTGGTCTACCAGCATCAGCATGTACCTCGGTTTCTTGTGAAAGAAATTTGCAATGGTCAATAAAAAAAAACAGCATCACCATCTATTAATTTACTCAGCGACGGCATGATCTTTGAGCAAAATTATTTAAATGCATGTGTTCTTGTCACTACTCGATATAGCAAAATTATTTTTGAGCCCGACAGACCAGAAGCTGAGGCAATGAGAGGTAAATATAGCAACATTGTGTTCTGGTCTATTTCATTTTTTGTAACCTACAACTGAATTGGCGTTGATATTTTTTCTTCACTAAATTATAGGATTTCAAAGGCGTCTAACAAATGCACCTCATCAAGCACGTCTGCTTGGCCGTTACCGCCTGAAAGATATGAATATGCTTTGAGGTTGCACTAAAATGAAGACTCTCAATTATTTATGGTCGCTATCGTTACTGACAGCGCTATGTCATGTCATTTTTGTCTCAAAGTCAATTAGCGTCTTTAATTTCAAATAATGTCGTTATTTTGTCAGATTCTTGAGCTTGTGGGGTTAATGTCGTTATGGTACCTAAATGCAATGATGTGTTAGAAGTGTGTTTTTTTTATGATACGTACACGGTACATCATATTGTTTTTATTTATGATAAAATCCTGCCAAGTAATGTCATTTGGTCGGACACGTGCGTGGCGCACGTGCATTTTTACTAGTACTAACTACTCCCTCCGTTTTTAAATTGTTGTCGCCATTGACTTTTTTTGCTATGTTTGACCATTCGTCTTATTCAAAAAAGTTTGAAAAATATCATATTTTTTGTTATGATTTGTTTCATCTCCAAAGTAAGTTTAAACATAATGTATAATTTTGCATATTCGAACATATATTTTGAATAAGACGAATGGTCAAACATAAATAAAAAAGTCAACGGCGACAATAATTTAAAAACGGAGGGAGTAAAGTAGAAGTAGCGTACGTGTTTACGGGGAACATGCACTTGGCACATAAAGTAGCTAGCTATGATCTAGTAGCTTGGGACGCGTGTGCAGGACCAATTATGTTGGCAAGGCAAACGATGATCTTTACGTGTGTTCCTTGAATCCAGACTTGTGCTGTTGTATCCGTGGACCGTGACAATATATATCGCACAGCTTGGTTTCGGGCTCACAATGCGGGCAACCGTACCTGCAGCACAAACGATGTACGACGTCTGGTGGTTGGTAGAAGGGACGCCAGCTGGCGGTTGGCTTTGCATGGAGAAGAAACCCAAGAGATCGGCAACTTTCTTGCCGGCCAGCCACCATGCCAAATATGCGCCAGAAGGCCAAGAAATTGTGGAACTC
The DNA here is from genome assembly GCA_007726485.1 of Eragrostis curvula. NCBI lineage: Eukaryota > Viridiplantae > Streptophyta > Magnoliopsida > Poales > Poaceae > Eragrostis > Eragrostis curvula. The sequence goes on along the minus strand of RWGY01000035.1, from coordinate 613,733 downwards.
GTTCAGCTGCCGCCGCTACCGACCGGCGGCGTCTAAGAACTCGAAGGCGTACGGTACGACAAGATCAGAACACGTCCCACGCAGCAACGCCGGAGCGCAGGAACCGGTCCCCGTCCCTGATGGACCCTGATGGACGTGGTCGTCCCTGTCAACAGCTAACGCGGGCCACCTATGGCCACGCACAATGCCGAGATGGCGTTCCCTGATGGACGAGACTCTCTGGAATGCTTTCACGGCGACGATTTGGGAGCCCTGGCCATGAGCGCGCGCACGGCGTTCTTGCCGGAGTCACCGTTTCGGCGGTCGGGGCAGAGAAGGTCCGGCACGGCACTGACACCAGCGAAGAACTTCGGAGTGGATTTAAGGGACCTGGAACGCGACACTGCGAGCGCCGTTGTGAGTGAAAATCCTTTCCATGACTTGTTTGGCCGTCTTAACTTTTGGACGGTATACTTCCCGACGACAATCTTGTCAGAGCGAGACACACAGTGATAACGTGCACCGTGCAGCGTGCTCTCCCGTTAGGTGAGGTCGCGAACCTTGCTGTGCGTCCGTGTTCACCGAGGACACAAGGACGATGTCAGCATCAGCGCGACTTGAATCTCGGCGTCGGCTCTGAAGGAGAGATTTCTGCTCCATCAGGTCCTCACCACAGCGTGTAAGCACGGCCTGAAGATCTGGAGCTGAGTGCTGTTCCATGTGACGTATTTGCATTCGGGTTCGGGCGACCTCGATGATGGGCAGGCACTTGAGCGCTTTGCTTGGAAAACAATTTCGGCGAAATTTCATCGAAATATCCGACATTTCGCCTTTTCCAGTGGGGTCCGAAATATAGTCGAAATGAACAGTACCAACGAAATTCTGTCCTTGACCCCCTACACGAGTCCAAATTGTCTTCTATATATATACTCGTGAAGTTCTACTAGATTAGAGACCATTTCTTATTCAATCATGTGAAAACATTTTGAAAAATTCAAATTTTGTTCGCCGAAATTTCTGAAATTCCCGAAATTTCATATTTATCGGTGACCTCCAAATTTTTTTGTTTCCTAAATTCAAATTTGTCTGATTATATAATTTTTAGCTGACTAATTGTTAGTCAGATAACAATTAAATAGTTGTTTGGTTAGAGCCTTGACTAATTGTTAGTCCAACCTTCATGATTACTATTAGTCCCTATTACTTGGGTTGGATGGACTAATAAGATTACTATTAGTCTCTTGGTGGACTAAAAATTAGTCCTTCATATTGGCTATTAGTCTCAATGTTTGGAGCTTCGAGGGACTAAAATTATTCAACTTTAATCCCTTATTCAAATAGGGCATAAACTACATATTTCTATACATTCTGGTATTCCCTCTTTTTTTTTTTCTTTAGTTTAGCACGATGTTGCAACCGTGATGTCTATGATCTAAAGTTGCTTTCAGCAATAACTAATTGTGACTTCAGAATAGTAGTGACTCACTAAATGTCAAGCAGCGTACAATATCATAAATTATCTTTACCATGAGTTCATCTAATTAAAATTCATTAAATTTGTTCATAGAACAACATGTGATACTATAGTATATTAAAACTCATATTCCCACGCCAATCCCATCATAATGTTCTTGTTGTATAACAAACTCTGGATGGAAAGGTTCCATCATGACTGAATTGTGCTCAAACCCAAATGCAACTAAGGCTAGAATGACATGGGTTTGCATCATATATATCTTGGGAGCCTTGTTGTGATTGAATAACTGATGAGTAGATGTGTTGTCAAAACTAACAACATTCTACCTATGGAGCAACTACATTAGAATACTTTACTCATCTGCGGATTTGCCGGCATACATGTTACGCCGACATGTCGCACCAAAATATGAAAAGGCTTGAAGAAAATATCATAAATATACATATTTACTAATATATAAGAATAAATCTTTAACGCATCCTAGCACACAAAGTGACTAAATGACAAGTTAATTTCATATTTTTCATCATAATTTGATGCAGAAGGTTTTATTCATCAGAGGCTATATGTTTTTATTTGAGTGCAGGTAATTAATATGAATCCTGGTTGTTGCATATGACCAAAGTTTAATATATCATTAGTGATTTGATTAGTGAAAGAGTCCCAAATTTACAGTGAGGGTACATCACATGAAAGAGAGAAAGACAGACAGAAAAAGAGATTTATGTGATTATGAGATCTGATAAAAAACTCCAATATATGCAACACATTCGCCCCTACCCTCTGTTATGTGTTGCGTATGCTAGAACCTCTGTTATGTGCCGTCGCTGGCACATGCTAGAACCCTCGCACTCTCACCTACTTGTCACGTAGTTGACCGGTCATCGTTCTAGCTTAATTTTTAGGCTTTGCCTACCCATCAGGTCACTCGGCTACACTACTGCTTGCTGGCATGATTCTACATGTAGAATATATGAAAATTGAAAAGAGAACAGGAATATTGGTTCATATTGAGGATTTGTTGCTAATAAAGGTAATGGCAGGAAATAGTAAAGTAATATAAATGTATTTTTGTTTAATTTTTATATAATGATGGTAGTGGATAATTAATAAGACATGAGGATGGTATTTTAGACTAATTGTTTCATAGTACAGTAGTGAGTAATTTTCTTTTTTTTTTTCTTCGGTTAATGTGGGAGTTTATAGTTTTCAAGAGCGAATGTGGTGGCTTCTTTTAGTGGCCAAATAATTCTTATATCAGAATAACAATTTGGAAAAGGAAAGCTATTTTTTCTATGCACGTAATAGCATGATTAAATTAAAAAAATGTGACAGTACTCATTTGCTTGTTCAAGGCTTATTGGCCAACATATGCATTGGTGGGCAGGTGCATGTACGATCCATTCATGTCTGGGGTGTATTTTGAAATCCACGTAACTGTGCTTCGATCATGCAGCCAAAATCTTCATGCAAGTTGGATTTTGTCAGAAGGAGATGTCAAGCATATATGTGTGTGCGGGGCAGAGATAGCCATGAGCTAAAGTGTTGGAGTCCGGCACGACGTGGTGTGAGGTGTACAGCCACAACATTTTGGAATTGACACGGATCAAGGATCGCAACAAAAAAGGGTATAGTTTTTTGTTCTCCCCTCAAAAGAAAGAAGGGAGTAGAGGTTTATCTCCCCTCAAAAAAGCACGCAGAGGGTTATATTTTTTTAATAAAATACTGGTGGGTAATTATTAAGACATGTCAAGGGTATTTTGGAATAATTTTTTCATAATGGCGGGAAATAGTAAAGTAATATAAATGTATTTTTGTTTAATTTTTATATAATGAAGGTGGTGGATAATTAATAAGACATGAGGATGGTATTTTGGAATAATTTTTTCATAGTACAGTGATAGGTAATTTTTTTTTCTTATTTTCTCGGATTAACGTGAGAATTTCTAAGCTTTGAGAGTGAACGTGATGGCTCCGTTTCTTGATCAGTTATATATATAACAGATTGCCTCAACTGCATCGCCCGTTACTTGTTCAGCCAGTTGCAAAGTTGCTCTAGCTCTACTGATAGAAAAAAAAAAATGTTGCAAAATGGAGACGCATCGAGCTCCTTTTTCCCTTCCTGTCCAATAAATCTCCAATATCCCCAGATTGGAATCTCTCCTCGCCAACTTTATATTCTCCCAACATCCGGGTGAGATCTTCAGCTTTATCTTGCAAATGACCCTGTCGGCCTTGGTCACGCAAGACACCGTTCTACCACACAGAACCGTACGAATTCGGATGGCGAGTCGTTCCACCACATGGACGTCCAATGGTAGAGGCAGAAATCTTACACTAGGCGTGCAATGAAACTTGTGACAAAACTCAGGGACTAGAAAAGGCCAGTGCGAGTACACCGTGTCCTAGGCGACGAACTCCACCTTGGATAGAACCTGGAACAGGACGCCGACCGCGGGGATAGCTTCAATTCGGCTGTCTTGACGTGGATGATGGACTTCTTGACTACGACCTTTTTGAAGCCGGAACATGTCGGCTACCACGCGCGCTGCGCACTCCCAGTAGGTGAGGTCGGCGGCCTTGCCGGTGCCGACGCCGCGGGCCTTGTTGGGCGTGTTCACGGAAACGAACACCATGTCCGCGTCCGCAACGTGGCGCTCGACGCTGCTGCTGAAGCAGATGTTCCGGCCGCGGCAGGCCTCGACCACCGCGCCACGGACTCGCGGTCAAGCTCGCAGACCGGGAGACCCCGAGAGTGTCGATGTGCAGACGGGAGTCGTCCACGGCGCGGCGACCTCGATGGACAGAGACTTGACAGCCATGATAGCCGCTATCAAATGGCGCTGCTGGTTGCCGCAGGACCGCCGCCGACGGGGCTTGGAAGTGAACGCGTCGGCCGAGTAGCACATGAGCAGACAGATGAGATGGAGGGCCAGCTTTAAGACTGTCGCCGCCATGGCGTATTCCTCGTTTGCTGGCTTCGCCCCACCCTCCCAGAAATGGGGCATCCGACGCCGTCGCAGCCAGGCTGCCCCAAACCAAAGTCGCTTGCATGGGGCTTGGACGCCACCAAGAACGACGTCAGCAGGGGCTTGGACGGGAAGGACGTGCGCTCGCGTGTCGTCTTTTCTGCGCTCATCCCAGCTGATAATCCGGAACGCTGTACGCGGAGATGCCCCCGCCAGAGCTAGCGTACAGCATGGATCCCACCAAGTTTATCATGGACATTACAGCGGGTGTGTTACCGGTGCATCGCCGCGAGGTGAAGAACCCGGCCGGCTTGGGTGTGCGTGCGTATCCTCCAGGTGGCCAACCGTTAATTGCTGGCTGTTTGTTCTTCAGGTGTCCATGCATAGGGAGGAAAATATAGTATATCTCTATGCTGATTAGGGATTACATGCATGCCTAAGTTAGATTTTACATGATAGAAGAGGACGTCGAGGTGCTAGCCAAAGCTACAACCGTCGTCCACCACGTGATGGCGCGACGGCTGGTCGTCCGTGTGCTTGTCGCTGAAGAGGTTTTGCATCATCTGGTTCCATGTCTCCTGCTCCAAGTCCCGCTCCCGGGCGCCACACGTGCACTGGACTTCGCTAGGCCTCCTCTTACAAACTCGCTGACTTTGATATTACAAGCTTTTCTTTTGTTCCCCATACTACCTGACAGGGGTAACTCCAACCAAAACAAAAAACAGCCAGACCGCGCGTGCAATAATTGACCTAAAAAGCACAAGATCAAATGAAATGCTACTAGCAATTATTAATCAAGCATGATTTCACAACAATAGTGTGACTCACTCAAAGTCAAGAAGTATATCAACATAATATAGTATGAATTGTCTTTACCCATGGCAAAGCTATTCTATAAACCTTCTCGGTTTCATCACATTCTCCACATATTTAGGTAGTAGTAATGCATTGCCGCAACAATACAACTCTTCACTTCCCCAGCTGACTAAGATGTAGGTCTGAAGGCAAGAAGTAGCTCGAATAGCAAAAACCTTGGAGATGTCATGTAACCCATACTGAAGCGTTTCCGCTTTTCACAGGATCGAGTCGGAAGTGCCGGTGAACGGACACAACAGTACATCACATAAAAAGCACAAATTTTTACATGTTTAAGTTATTACAAGTCTTAAATGAATTAAAACACGTGAGTAGCACAGCGGAAGTCTGATGATACATAAAACAACTACTACTCTCGACGATACAAAGGCTGCACATCGAAGCCCTGCGATGTGGACCTGCTGAGAAACTCCACCAAGCAACAGCGGAAGCAAGACTACCTGCACAAAAGCATAAAGAGCCAAACCCTGAGCAACTAATACTCAGCAAGACTTACCCGTCAACGTGGCTAACTACAGCCGACTCCTAATATGCAAGGCTACAAAGGGGTAGGCTGACTCATTAGCATAAAACCGCACTAATTACTTCGTCCTTACTTTCAGATTTTAATTCAGATTAAGCACTTAGCCAATAAAACAGTGCACTTATCTCTAAAACAGATATAAAAGCAATATATCAGGTAAGCAATATAACAGTAATGAGATATAATGTAACAGTACTAGAACATCATCATCAATCATATCACACTACGATGCGATGCAGTGAACAAGGTTGCTCATGACCGAGAGCGGCGGCATCGATGTACATCCTGCAGGAGAAACCTGACCACACAACATATGCAGCACAAATGCCACATATGGCAACCTTTTACAAAGCCCCCGCAAGGGCGACTCGATCTGCTGCTCCCGGCGAAAGTCTTGGACCCACAAAACACTCGGCCCAGCCGTCGTCTGTGGGTGGGTACCCTCATTCCCCCGTAGCAGCAGGCACCGATGTCGTCCCCACGATTGCTAAGCTACTCGGTTTACTAGGCCCATAGAACACTAGCATGTGATCAGTACGTTCGAACTTGCTCAACAGGGCCAACAACGAACGGTCCTTAATCGACACAGACGGGGCTACCACTATGAAGGCCCAGCCTTCTCCAACCATCCTATCAAACATCCCCATCCGGTCTGCAATAAACCTAAGATTCTTCTAGTACAATCCAGGGTGATTCCTATCATGCGAGTAGGACCTACCACTCGTCTTCTACCGTCCGCTAGACCCTAAGCATAGCAAATTCTAACGATAACCTAAAACCAACTACTACAAAAATAGGACACAAGGTAAATCTGGAAGGGGGTCCTAATGCAGTTCTATGGTTTCATATCAACTCCTAATAAACCTAATGCACAATCAATTACTAGCCCCAATCAAGTGATAAAGAAAAAGCCTAAACAGGAAGGCATGCACCGGGGCTTGCCTGGCTCAAATGCGATGTGAGCTACTAGAGAGTCAGCTAATATCTCCTCCTGAACTGCTCAGCATCTTGATCCTCCAGCTGCTCCTGGTAATCTCGAATGCTACACGTTATGACAAGGAGAACAATGCAAGTTAGATGCAATGAACATGAGACAATCAAATTAAATTCACTTAAGTAATGAACTTGGTTTACATGATTTCGAAATTCAGTTATGGTTCAGTGATATTTTCCTGGGATTAAGCATTACTCAAAGTGATTTACTGTGGAGTTTGAAAATTTATTGTGTTCTGGATTATTGTTAACAATTTAAAGAGTGCAGAACAAAAATAAATCATAAGAAAAGAATTAGACATGGTATAATGATGAATCTTGTTCTGTAAGTGTGTTGACAGTGTATTAACAGTCAAGCAAAGTTTCAGGATTTATTGAGCAACAGAGAATTTATTATGATTTAAACAACTGTTAACACATTAAGCATTTTACAGAAAACTGGAAGATGATTTGCATCAGTTTCATAGACTGGATAGGTAGATCAGAGCACAAGGAAGACAACAAAACTTGATTCACATTTTTTTGAGGTGTATTCGATTTATTATGTATTTTACAAGCTTCTGCGATTTTTTGGGAATTAAAGGAAATTCGAAATTGGAGAAAGGAGCCGGCCAGTGAGATTGCAGCCACACGAGGGACACAGAGAGCTGGCCGCACCGGATCAGAACCCGGCCACAGATCGATCCAGACTGGATCGAGCTCCAGCCATGGCGACCGGAGCTTCGCCGGCTCGCCGGAAACTCGTAAAACGGCGACGAATCGAGGATGTGAGAGCACCTTCGGGACTGCAAAAAGATGGGGAATCCATTTGAGGGGGGTGAACATGACAAGAACGAGCGGAGATGGCCGGTGTGGAGCGGTGGCGGGACGATCATGTTCGGCAAGGTCGCCCGTGCCGCATGACGCATTAAAAATCTAGGAAAAATACAAGGAAGCTTCACCTCTGCTGGTAGAAGGGCGGCGTCGAGCTTGTAGACGACAGGGAAGCGCGGAAGCAGGAGTTCGCCGTGCAGGTGCTTGCGTTTCTTCAAACAGACGGCGGGGAAAAGCTTAAATCCGATGAACTTGGGCTGCGGAAAGGGTGACGGTGTGAGTGGGGAAAAATGTTGATGGAGTGGCGCATCCGTGCGCGCAACAAGAGCCGAGGAGCTCACCGGGAAGAGGGAAATTTCCTCGGCAGAGCGGAGGTGCTCAACCACCGGCCATGGCAGGGGCGCGGATCGATTCGCCGTCTCGGCGCGCGGAGGAAGAGATGGGATGACTGCACGGGCTTCAGACCATCCTCGCGCAGTGGCTCGCACGGTGAAGCGCAGGAGTGGCGGGGCTGCGAGCTCGTCTCCTTGCAGGCAATGGAGGGAGGAGCGGCGCGGGAGGGAAATGGGGGTGCTAGGGTTAGGTTTTGACGGGGCCGGCGCAAAAGGGAGAGGTCGAGGAGCAGTGGGACGACTCGGTCCCTTATCCGGTGTACGGGCGGAGGCGCGCGGCGTGGCCACGGTCGTCGCCGGCGACGTGGCTGCGAAGTTCTAACAGCAGGCCCGGCGACCTTTTCTTTTTCAGCGAATTAAATCCAGCGCATTTCCACGAATTATTCAGGGTACTTCCTGTGCTCCAAAAATCACCAAAATTGCTGGGTGGATAGAGTACAGATCCAGCTCCAACTATGTCATTGGCACTAAGTAGAATTGAGCAACTGAATTCGATATAAAAATCGAGGAACAACAGGATCTACAGGAACTTCTCTGAATTTTCAGACGCACTTCCAGAATTGAAAAAATTCTGGAAAATTCTCCAAAATTCCCTGTTCTGATCTTCTTTCTACAGAATTTTTGGTTGGGTAAGGTTGTTATTGAAAAGTTTGAGTTGCTTCACAAGCATTGGTTTGACATTTATTTGATCTATTGGCTTTGAATTCAGATTCTTGTTCGAGCTGATTTGGTTTAGGTTTTGGGAGTGTTTTCTGCAGGTTTATGGCTGCTATGACACGGGGTGTCACACATACTCCATAATCCATTGGCACTTATCGAGACTCTGTACAACCTGATACTTATATTTGTGGGATGCGTTCCAAATGTGACCACAATTTTTTAAAAATAAAAATAAGGTTTCCATCATCATAATATTACATATAAATTATTGAAATAGCCTATAAACTACTTAAAGATAAGGTTTACATCATTACATACCTTTACACAACTATTTGCCATCTTTTGCCCCCCCCCCCCCCCCGGTTTTTTGTTATTTCCTCTATAGTTAAGGTGTCATATGCTTTGCCGAAGTTCGATATACAACTTTACCTATGCCAAGTTCAATAAAACTTTTATAGGCACCAAGGATGAATCGGTTTGATGGCAACGGATTTTCCTTTGCTAAACCTTTTTCATATATTTTTGGAATGTTTTATTCATCAATCTACACACGAGATGTGTATGTTGTTGAGGGTGGGCAATAAATGTAAAACCTATACAGACCTGGTTCTTAAAGAGTCCCAAGGACAGTGACTTAATGGATGGAAGGCGTCCCAATGTAAGTGCAGAGAGAGAGAGAGATGGAAGGCGTCCCAATGTAAGTGCAGAGAGAGAGAGAGAGAGAGAGAGAGAGAGGGAGATTTGCAGATAATAATTCAGATGAACGTGATGGATAAGTCCAATGACACAAACCTCCTTAGGGCAGGTACAACGCTACACGTAGGCAGTCTCATAAGCCGTCTCATGCAACTCCACGTAGGATTTTTAATGAGGTGGAAGAGAGAGAGGGAGGAAAAAGAAAGAGGCGGTTGTTTCGCGAGGCAACCACCTCAAGCGCTAAAATTTAAGAGTATGAGACGACTTACACACCATTGTACGACTTGTAGTTGTCATGCAACTCAAAAACATTCCTTTTCTTATCCATAAATTAAAGGAAGATGCTATTTCTACTAGACAACTAAAACAATCACCCATTGTATCTGTTGTCTCATAAGCAGTCTGAAGATTACGTGGCATGTATGAGGCGGTCTCATAGACAGCTCCATTGTACCTGCCCTTGATATCTGGCACCATGCTATATATTTTTCACCATAATACAAATATCGTAGCATTGGGAAGATTCACAATATCCACCTATTATAGCCTCTTTGTCAGGAAGTGTCGCCCTAAATATTCAATACTGGTACCATATTCCCCTTTCTCCTATGTCATAAATTGCCACAGCAGTATCTCCCCTACTTGCTCACCCACTAGTTGTTAAAATAAACAAAGCACAATGCTGAGGCAATTTCTGCTTCGTTAATTTTGTCTGAGGAATAGATGCAGTGCAGCAGCTGGAAAAGGTGCTTCTATCAATTTGTTGAGCTGGAAAAATGCAGTGCAGCAAATTCTATAGACTAATGATCGGCAGAAGGTACATACACCCATCATATAAATGGCTATGGAGATCATCCTGTCAACTTAAGCATAAGGTCTTTTCCTGGTTATATATGAAAGACGGAGTTAACACATGGATTACTCAAAAGGAAGAATATGGAACCAGACTCATATGATTCTGAGTTATGTCTCAAGCAATATGATGAACTAGGGAGCATCTTTTCCTTAATTGTAGTTTTGCAAGAAGATGTTCGGAAACCATTGGTATTAATTTGCAGGAAGGGCTCGTCCCCTAAGAACCACCGATCTGCAGTATCAAAAGACAGCTAAATTGCAACTTCTTCATGGAACTAATTGTGCCGATGACCTGGTGTACCATGTATGACTGGATTTTCAATCAAGTTCCACCTGCTGCCACCGGCCGACGGCTTCTGTGGAGTCGAAGGATCAGCGGACGTCCTTCTGAATCTCGAGCTGCCGGAACCCACGCCGGCGGCGCGCAGCAGCCTGTCCCTGCCACCTGTGGCCACGCACAGCCCGGATCAAGCTTGGCGTTCCTCGACGAGACCTTCTGCGCCAGGAACACGATTGCCCTCGGCGTTCTTGCCGGCGGCGGTGTCCTGGCGGTCGGGGCAGAGCATGTCCTGCACAGCGAGGATCGTTTCCATGGCTTCTTCGGCCGTCTTGGCGGGGGGACGGTGGAGTTCTCGAAGACGGCCTTGTCGGTGCAGGAAAGTCGGCGACCATGCGCAGCGCCGCTCTCTTGAAGTAGACGAGGTCGGCGGCCTTATTGGTGGCGCTCGACGTCGGTGCTGAAGAAGAGGTTCCGTCCTCGTCTGGGCTTGACCACAGCGTCGAGGCTCGGCTCTAACACCGGGAGCCGATGCGGATCCGGGCGACGTTGACCTAGATGGGCAGGCACTGCCATGGACGGGAGGGCACTGGGCACCGATGCAGCAGATCGATCTTCGTGGCCACACGTCGTCCTCCACACGTCCTCTCAGCTCGGTGGTCGCGCTCTTGGTTGCCATGCACCTGAGTGCATTTCTACGTGAGCCACAGGCTCACAGTACCGACACCGACGGGGCTTGGAGGAGAACGCGCCGGCCGACTTGCAGTAACAGAGAGGGGCCATGGCGTCCTCCTCTCCCAGAAAGAACTTAAAGGCAGCCAGGCAGCCCCAAACCAAAGGCAACCAGGCAGGTCCTCCGCCACTGGTTCGTGGTCAAGCTGGTCCAGCACTACACTAACCAACAGCTATAGCACGAACACACCATGCCCTTCACCACACACGTCCAGAACAATATGGACAGATGCGCAAACGCAGGCGCAGCTAGCCTGCGTAGATAACATGGGACGAACCCAACTCACGCGCCATGCACAACCCGGAACGCACTGTGGTTGAGTTTGATCATAATATTTGCACATGGAGCAAGCAAACACAACAGCGCCTGTGACAAAAGGACGTCCACGTGGTAGCCAAAGCTGTGAGCGTCGTCCACCTTTTGTGGTGGCCCGACGGATGGTAGTCATGGTCAACGTTTGTCCGCTTTCTCATCCTAGTACTGGTCGCCGAAAGCATTCTGTCCACATCCCGCTCCTGGCCGCTACCCGTAATGGATGCCGCGAAGGTTTCTCTCCACTTTGATCTTTTCACCCTTCGGTTTGTTCCCATTTCCCAACAGGAGTAGCTTCAACCAAACCTAAAACAACAAAACCGTGAGATAATAAATCCAAAAGCACAAGATCAAATGAAGCTGCTGCTAAGCAATAGTTAATTAAGCTCGATTTCATAGAAATATTAAAGCATTCAAAGTCAAAAAGAGTATCAACATATATAGAAATATTAAGAATAATATTTTTTAGGTGTTACCAGAAGTATATCTCAGATGTGTTCAGCACTAATTCAACAACACAACCCTTTACTTCCCCGACAGACTGATAATATGGAAGACGGCAAGCTTTTAAGCTTAAATGTGTAGGAGAGAGCCAAAAAAAGCCGAATTTTTGTTCCTAGACATACTTGAATTTTGGTGGATGATATGTTTAAATTTGTACCCCAAATTCTAGATCCGCCATTGCCCACCAGTCCTAGCCCTTCTGATATTGTGGGAGTCGTCAAGATGTTGCATCCTGCTTTGCTGGTATGCATGCCGTTTGCAGTGACCAATGCCCAAAGGAGAGCCGGTGAGAAATTCACAGCATCAACGCAGCATGTATGCAGTTACAGGCGTGGGTACTGAGCTACGGATAACTCACCCCTTCAGCCATCTAGCTCCAGAAAAGGAGGATTTTTTATAAGAGTATTCATTTGTAGTCTTACTTTTGTTCCAGCTTTTGAGCATTTTGTTCGCAATAAAAGCAGGGGTGTCTTTTTGACTGAAATTAGTGAATAGTAACCCTAACGTTTAAGTTACTGCTATATATAAGGTTCGGAAGCATCCTTTAAGTCCTGTCATTCAATATCTGATAGATAGATAGGAGGCACCGGGCGTTCACTCATCTACTACGCTCAGTCTTCTCCAGCAGCACAAAAAAAAAAAAAAAGCCAATGGAGCCATCACGGAGGAGCCTCTTAGTAGTCGTTGCCGTGGTTGTTGTCGTCCTACTTCTTATGTCCGCTAGTACGTGAATTTGCATCAGCTCTATATATACAAGTCGTTTCCTAGTTCATTTTTTGTGTGATGCTTATTAATTTGGCTACTGTTTTTTGTGTGATTGTACTCTAATGTCGTTTATTGTGTGTGCGCTCTTGTTCTTGCAGACGTGGCACGTGTTCAGGCGGAGGAATGGTGCGACTATCCGAGTCGCAACTATAAGGGGGTGTGCTTTTGGTCATTCAGTTGCGCAAAAGTATGCAGAAACGAGGCATCACCCCAGAGACCGGGCCACAACTATGAAGGCGGCGTGTGTAGGGGCTCTCCCTGGGGTAAATGCTTCTGCAAGGAGCCATGCTCAAAGGCTTCGGCAGCCACCATGCCTGACGAGGCCCACCTGGGCGACGGTACTAGGGCTCAAGACTAAATTTGATAATACTGTGCCTTGCTTTCTATAGCATCTTTCTTAAATGTATGCATGGTTGTGCCAATAATAAATTAATGGGTTTCCTTTTGAAGGAAAGTACAACAACTCCATTGAGATTATCTGAACTTAATTTATTGCATATCGGTAACAGAATAACAATTGTTACAACATGCATGTTACATGATGGGATTGTAGAAATTAAGGGGGGGGGGGGGGGGGGGGGGGGGATAGGGGAAATAAACTATAGTACAAACTAGGAAACCTATTGTTCCATGCACGCAAAAGGGAAAAAAATTATGTACGTACTGTCCGCAAACCTGCCCTGTGCGGCCCCGGTCCCGCTTGCTGCCACTAAGCATGCCCCTCCCTTCTGATAATTGGCCGACACCCGCAGCTCGCCTCAGCTCGGCTTAGCATTCGACTCCGGACAAGGGCAGTGCCTCCCGCATCCGCCACCATCGCCATCAGGATCATCTTCGTTGCCGCCACCGTCCCTAGATTGACTTTGTCGTCGTAATCATAGGGACCTTCTTGAAAAAGGAGCACCTCGTCAAGTTTCCCTTCCAGCCCGACCGGCAAGGCAGCACGGGCGCCCAGGAAGAGGTAACCGTTGCAGCAGCGGATGATCGCCGGGATGTCCCAGCAGTTGTTCATCTTCACGTAACGTTCGAGCATACCGGCGATCATGGACCACGCCGTCGCCGGCGGGACGAAAATCGAGGAGCGGTGGCTCTGGCTCTCGCGCCAGGCTGGTAAAGATGCCGCTCAGCGAGAGTGGCAGGAGGGTCCGGTCGGCGGTCGCAGCATGTGGCGCTCGTCGACGGCGTGCGGCCCGTGGCACGCCTTGCAGACGCCGTAGGATACGGCGATTCGGCGAGCCCACGCGACGGGGGAGGTGGCGGAAGATGCCCGCCAGCACGTCGTCGTCCGGTTGTAGGAAACGCGGCGGATCCTCCATCCCGATGTTGTGATTTGCGCTGCGGCGTGGTTACAAGGCGTTGTGCTCAGAAGTTGACGGCTATCCCGGTCTCCAATCGGCATGATTAATGTTGTTTTGGCACGATAAGGTGATCATTGGGTTTTGCCATGAAATTAGAGTTCGTGCTGGACTCACGTTGGATACTGCAAACACACTCGTTTTCATTCCAGATTTAACATTGTACGATACTACAACTGAGTCCAACAAGCTGGAAAACAACTATAAAACCAGCGTTCTGGTCTTTTTTTTTAAAAAGAGAAACTATAACCAGCGTCTTAAGCCTGGTAGCATGCACGCGGCATGGGACGCGTGTTCAGGACTAGTTTTGTTTCATACCTCTCCTTTTGGGTCAAAAACCTCCTGAAGTCTATTTTCCACACCATGATGATAGAAACATTTTCTCATTGATTATCTCTTGAATACGGACCTGTGTGCAACAACAATAATCTCTCCTAGTCTGTACTTTCGCAAGCACACAACAAGCTAGGACCCTTTCCGATTTTGCACGATGAAGACCCGAGGAACAAGTTCACGCTGGTCCTTTGCACCAAAACCACTGGAACAAAACTGCTATCTCTGAAAATGTGCACAGCAACACATCATCTACAGCACACCGAAGCATGATTCTTTGGAAAGACAAGTAGTGGCCTTGTGTTGTGTCGCCGCATTCACCTGTTGTTATTATTTCCGAGCTTCAGTATGTCTTCGATGATGTTCAGGGGTGGTGCACCCAACGACAGCAAGGCTTCGACGGTGTGGACAGTGGCAGCGACACTCAACAAGGAGGCCGAAGAACAGCTAGGATAGGGTACGAGATGGCAGAGAAGGCGACAGCGGGGAGCTGGCCAAGCAAGAATAACAAATGTACCAAATCACTAGTGCATCAGCGCGTTCACTTATTACTTGGTCAGTTATCCATTTGTTCGGGAAACAACCTGACCCCTAGGGTCCAGTAGTGCTTAGCATTGCGGTATAGTGGATGGTAGATCATGTAATAGAAAAATTTAGAGTTGTATTCAGTCCTCTTGTAAAATGTTCTCAAATATCTTAAATATCTCATGGACAAACACTGAATCCAGCACCTTTCTCAATAATAAAAGGGTTCGCTGGGGCGGGACAGACTCACCATATTCATTCCAATAAAAATTGCTAGCTCCCACAAAGCTTATGTCTTTTCTCTGCGTTATCTTCAAGATTGAGCTCTCATGGTGATGAAGAGAGGGTTTTTGGGCCTTGTCTATTGAAGTATTTTTCAGATTGATGCCCGGTAGTTAGAAACAACGCCCGTAGAACTTCATGATCTATCTTTTCTTATATGAAAAATATAAATGGGATGAAACACAATGCAACCCTCCATTGGACTATTGAAGAATGTAACTCTATTTTGTAAGAGGAAGATATTTCTAGGAAGGCACCATAATATACAGTTAAATGAATTGTAAAATGGTCAAGAACTTCCAATAGTTTAGTGAATTTTATGAGGTGAAGTATTTTACAAGGTGATAATATATATTCTACATATATATTATTTATTCAATAAATGTGTGAGTCAAACTCCTCCACCATTGCTTAATCGCCGTTAATCTCCCCTTCGCTGAGTTAATGCCCGTTCTTAGTACACATGTGGCTTCTAGTGGTCGATTTCTCCATTCATACGGAAATACCATTCAGGAAGTTTGAAGATCCATATTTCCAACCTTGGATGGATATGTTTGCCGTTCGAGCATGGGTGATACGGCTCAGGAGATCATAGGGTTCTTACAACATGGGTTATATTGTAACAGAATGTTTTGAGATCTGAAGGGTTTTTAGCATGAATTAGTGATATCATGTTATTCATCACAAGGATATACTTGCAAGGTCATACATGCTAAAATACTTAAGTGCATTCCACCTCTGGTTTACTTGCTACATGAGATAATCTTCATAGTTTCAGCCAATAATAGCCAATAGATGGCCAACTACTGTTCAACGCAACTTATGTTGTATTTATGTTCCCTATAGAATCTACATAATGTATTTCTAATGGTAAGTTTTTTTCTAAAAATGTCTTGGGTTGTTAATGATATCTTCCCTCTTGTTAGGCGATCCTTATTATGTCGGTTGCAGCTCTTGCCTTCTAGTTGGCCATGGCTGCAGTAGGGGCAGAATCCTGGACCTAAGGCCCCGTTTGGAATGAAGGATTTCTTTCTCGTTCCTACGGGAATTGAACTGTTTCCTGTGAAATTTCAGTAAAATTCCTGTGAAATTCCTGCGTTCCAAACGGGGCCTAAATAAGTTTATTTTCTATTCATCCATCAATTTAAAGTAGAACATTTGCTATTTGGTTGCTATGGTCTCTCAAAGCTAATATTGATTTGGGCTCTTAGAGAAAATTATTTTTTAACATGTTTGTTGGAGAAGAACTAGTGTTGTTTTCTGCTCACGGATCCATATATGAATTTAGCACATCTGTTGTCAACATGCAGCACAAATTGTTTATTAACATGTTTTGTTGTAGAAGAACTAAAAATTGTTGCGTTTTGCTCATGGATCCATATATGAATGTAGCACATCATTTCCAATAACATGAGCAGGTTGCTGCATGTTATACGAGAGTTTTGAGAGCACTTTTGGCGAAAAAAATCAAGAGCAATTCTGACTTTTTGAGGTTTTCTGAATATTTTTAGTACTTTTTTGTTTTATGCAAAATTTCAGAGCACTTTTCATATTTTCTGATTATTTTGAGAATTTAAAGAGCACTTTTCGATTTTCAGAGCAGATTTCTAACTTTTTGTTGTTTTTTCTGAATATTTTGAGTACTTTTTCTTTTTTTACGATAATTTCAGAGCACTTTTTATTTTTTTGAATATGTCAAGGATATTTGAAAATTTCTGAACCGGGTATTGGGTGGAACTGCCTGGTGGAGCGTTTGGAGCGAATGAAACAAGCCAACTGGACTCCAACTTAGCGAGCGAAACAGGCAACACAGGCTCACCGCTTGGCAGACACCACCCTCGCGACGTCACCTCGATCCTGTTGCTGCCATCGCTGGCCTAGCACATAGGTGCTACAGCGGTGACCCGGTTCGTCTGGCACCTTTGGTTTGAGGAGTGATTTAGTGCAGCATGGAGGGTTCCGGGATCCAAAAAGGACGAGGTCGTCCCACCGGCTATTTATGAGGAATGAATAGGTCGTGGAGGATTGTTTTGCGCTTCACCTGCGGGAGAATTACTTCTTTTTTTGCTAAAAAACTTGTCGTTTTGAGGTTGTCTTAAGTCAAACTTTGAAAACTTTGACTTCAAATAATTTTTTATGTATTAAGTTTAGATATGTGAAAATGATATAAGTAGATTAGTATTGAAATATGATTTCATAAAAGTACAATTTAGCTATATTTTATAAATATTTTTCAGGAAAAAATATTAGTCAAAGTTGTGTTTTGAAGACCGTGTCAATATCCTAAATGATAAGTTTTTTGAAACAGGAGGGAGTACTGATCAGGACGTCCTGGTGAATGACGACGTGAACCAGCGCACGCAAACCAAATGAACTCATCGGGTTCGGATGATTCCGGACCCGAAAACCCTTCGTCGCATGTGCATGCTCAGCATGCATTATCTGCCGCCGTCCATTTTCCGCCCAGTTTGATCCCCGCCCTTCCGCCTCCGTCTGCCGTCGTTAGGCCGTGAGGCACTCGTCTAACGCATTTGGTACATGGGCCCATCACCCAGATTAATGCATGCCCAGCAACCACAAGCGATATATCTATATTGGAGTGGATGGAAGGCCGGAGCTTGTTCGCGGCAGGCAAGGCTGGCCTCGGCTCTCCCTCGCGTCAACCTGAACCAGCTGAGGAAATACCACCGTTTTCTACTCAAACTCTAGATCAGAGCAGAACGCATCAGCACGTAGCAATAAATAATATGGAGAGGTTCGTTAGGAGGTTCCTTAATGTCTTGGTAAACTTTTCAAGGTTTTCAAGAACAATTTTTTCAGAGTTTTTGTTTTAAATGCGACGTCTAAACAGTATTTGGTCTATTCCCGAAAAAAAGAACAAGTATTAGGTCGATGCATTTTGGTTGATTCGTTTGAATCAGCGTGTTCTGTGGTGAAATGAATTTAGTTACATGTTTGGATTGTTTTTTCGAGGTTCCATTTAATGTCAAGCCCGAACTTATTAGAAAATTTCAAGTCTCAATGTATTATGTGTTCGCGGATTTGGTTTCCTATTTCAGGAAAAATTGCCCCAAAATTTTACCTCGATTTGGTCTTGCACCCCATAATTTGTCTTTGTTCGCTCCAGTGGCGACTCTAGCTGGGTTGGCCTGCCCAGTTAGCACGGTCCACTTAGATCCAACCCAGCTAGTTGTTTTAGCGATCACCATCGTGAACAATAGTATTTCTTTTTTTTTTGGCCCACACGTGAGCCCAATTTCATTTTAGCCCACACTACAGAACAATCCTGGATTCAGCCACTAATTCGCTCCCTCCCTCTAAGCACAGGCCACAGGCTCTGCTGGTAGCATGCAAGGAAGATGCGCTTCTATGGCCATGTCAAGAGGAATAAAGTGGAACATGATTAACAATAACTAATGTATATATAAGCTATACAGAGGTGCCAGGTGCCCCACCAAGGAAGGTGCTTGGCATCCTTTCTCTTCCATTCATCTAAGCAGGCATGCTGATTTGTTGTGACCAACTAATCAAGCGAAACGGCGAATGTTCCGGTGTCTCACCGATAATGCGAAGATATTTTATGGTACCCATCTTTTCCGGTGGAATGATTAATAAAAATTTTAAAATATGCCTTAAAAAACGTTTCAAGTGCTAACTGAACAGCAATGTGAAGATTTGAAAATACACGAAAAATAAAGATGACAAAATACAGGGTGTGCTATATCTTTATGGTGGATGCAAAGAGATATCAAATCATATTCATCACCTAATTAATATTAGTGAAATAAATGTATTTTTTTTAGATTTTCGTGTATGGTTCAACATAAAGCACTCTCATGCGATGATTTGAATCAATCAGCCACCGGCCACTACACGTCAATCTTGTGGTTAGCACCGGCCGATTTTTGTATATAAATACAGGGCATTTGTCTCCAAAAATTGTAAGCCGGCGGCGGCCCGACGTGCATGTGCTGACCGGAAATAAATAAGATTAATGACGATCGCGTCGTATATGCCAGTTTAGATACATGCATCGCGGAGGTCTTTGATGGATGACACTGGCATGATGCAGGATACATCGATCATTCGCACGTCATGTATGCGCCATCCTGACGTTGTCCCGCAGTGCGCAGCACCATGGCTTTGAGATCCATGCATCCATCTCTCTTAATTATTCTGTTAGAAGCATAATTAATGTAAGAATGGTACAATGGCGAAAACGTGGAGTTGTATTATCTTCAAACTTCATGTCAACTAGAGCGATGACGCGCATTCTCCCGAGGTAAGTACGTCGTCGTCAACTCTAGTGTACACAACACAACGAATTGAAAGTTCCTACTAGTAGTTGGCACACAAAGTTTGATTTTGACATAAATAAATATGATGATTTTATTGATCTAGTGGTTCAATGCTGCAAACAAATTGTATCAAAAGGAAAATCTTGCAAACAACAAGAAATGCATCTTTAATAAGCTAACAATCCCCATCAGATCAGGCCTTGAGCTTCTTGGCAACGCCGGCGAAGTACTTCCCCTGGTGCGCGGCCTGAGCGAGCTCAGTCTCGCTGGGCGTCCTGCTGCCGTCGGCGCCGGCGAACGTGCCGGCGCCGTAGGGGCTGCCGCCCTTGACCTCGTCCATGCCGAACATGCCGGCGCCGAATGTGTAGCCCACGGGGACGAACACCATGCCGTGGTGGGTCAGCTGCGTGACGGCGGTGAGCGCCGTGGTCTCCTGGCCGCCGCCCTGCGTGCCGGTGGCGAAGAAGAAACCGGCGGGCTTGCCGGCGAGGGCCTGCGACTGCCACAGGCCGCCGGTGGAGTCGAGGAAGGCCTTCATCTGCGCCGCCATCATGCCGAACCGCGTTGGGAAGCCGAAGAGCACGCCGTCCGCCTCCGCCAGCTGCTTCGCCGTGATCACCGGGTGATCCTCCCGCTTCGGCGCCACGTGCATCTTCCCCAGCACCTCCTCCGGCAGCGTCTCTGGCACACGCCAAATCGTGGCTTCCACGCCTTCCACGGAATCGACGCCCTTCTTGATCTCCTCTGCCAGAGTCGCGACATGACCACAGGGCCGGTCCTGTGATTTTGGGGGGCCTGGGCGAAGTTTAAAGCCGGGGCCCCTCTCTCTCTCTCTCTCTATATATATATATATATGAAGTAAAGTTGTGTTTTTATATAGAAAAATTTTACTAATGACAACAATAACATATCAACAATCCATATTCATATGAAATGATTCTACATATTACCTCAAAAGTTTCTCCGAGCATTTCAAGATGCAAAGTCAGTGATGATAGCGTCGATGTTAACCTGGTCCAATAATTTCTTCTCAATGCACCAAGTGGCCAAACCATTCAATCTTTCTTGAGACATTGTAGACCTTAAATAGTTCTTCAATAATTTCAACTTTGAAAAGCTTCTTTTAGCTGATGCCACAGTCACAAGGACAGTAAATAATATCCTATATGCAATAGAAATATTGGGATAACAATCCATCTTTGTGATGTACTAAAAAATCTCCATAGCAGTCATTTCTCTTTCCGACAAACTTAACTTCACAACCCTTAATTAAGAGATCAGATCATTTAACTCAACATCACACGAACCATCATAAGAAAATGTTTCTGCAAATTTAGTGCAACGATCTTCTAGCTGAGTATTGTCCAATGGCTTTAAGATTGTTGAGCTTAGCAAAAACCCAAATATATCTTTAAATGCCTGGAGTTCATCAAATCTACTTTTCATATCGACGTCAACATTGTCTCCTACCGAGACATGGTCTTCCATATTGAAATCTGTGTGTTCCACAAAAGGAACAATCGCTAGCTCATCTTGATTTGGATTCCCTGAAGTGCTCGGTATAATCTTAACAAATTTATACATTGAACCTTTCATTGATCCCAATGCCATGTCCTCTCGTCTCTTCTTTTTCCTTTTCTCATAACCTGGTGCATACTTTCTAGTGGACGACATGCTGAAAATCGTAAAACTTTGATCGTGCAACTAGGAACCTAGGTCAAACCAATTAGAAATTTTGCATTGGGGAGGGATTGGCCAATTATACCTGCTGGCGCAGCTCGAACCTTTCAGCAGGGCAGGAAGGAAGCGCAAGATTGCGCGACGAACTGGAACGTCGATGATCGGCCGGCGCGGCGGCGACTAGCAACGTGCGAAGTTGAATTAGGAAACAAAATTGGGGATGCGATCCGCCCAGGCAGGTTCGATGACGTTTCGTATTCGTATACACGGCCAGATTGCCGTATGATTATAGGCTCGTTACCAAGCTGATTCCTGATTGTTGTATTGGGTAGCTTGGGCCTCGATTATATGGCAGCATGGCCTGCTGTTGGTATTTTCATTTGCTGAACTAAAGGCCTAAGGCCTGCTAACCTGGACGGATGGGCCTAAATCCATTTATACCTCTATACATACATGCTAGTGTAATTTTTACATTTTGGCCATTTTCAGAAAACATTTTCACATATGGACCCCTGAGAAAAATATGTCCAGAAATGGACCCTTTTCTGAGCGCCATATGATTTGGCGCTCAGGTTGAACACGTGGGCGCCGCAACCATTGGCGCCCACCCCTGCCACGTCAGCTGGAGGGCACGCGCCCGTTCTGCTGACCTGGCAGGGGGTGAGCGCCGGAATCTATGGCGCCCAGCCTGTGAGCCGCACCATTTGGCGCTCACCCCCCGGGCACACAAAAGTCCTCTCTTTCTTTCTCCTCTTCCTCTCATTTCCTCACTCCTCACCAGTCGCAAGAAAATGCCTTGTTGTATGTTGTGGACTATGATGTGGAACCGTTGGTTTCAACTAAGTATTTGTGTAATTGTAGTACTTTGCTAGCTATATTGCAATGGTAAAGATGTAGAACCCGGCTTCATTGGCTTAATTGCAGTGAAATGGAATTACATACGTACATAAATTGCAATGGCATGTCCGGTACACATGATGACTAACCTATATGTGCACCGTACTAATCCTGACATGCCTTTAGGGAATTGAAAAATGCAACACTTGAATGACGAGAATGTAACATTTAGCCAGGTTTTGGTAGGAAATCTAGTCCCATGGACTGTAGTTTGACTGTCCGCCAGACTGAGAGTAGCCATAGTCATTGTACCCACCACCACCGTAGTAAGGTGGTGGTGGGTTGGTTGGGCCTGACTTGTGGTGCGAACATGGGCAGTACGGATCAAGGCAATAGGTGTCGGGGCCAGCAATGCCAATCACGAGCTTTTGGCTTTGACGTGGAGTTGCCGTCTCAAGTTCTTGCTGTAGGTCGAAGATGCGGTTTTGCAGGTAGCTAATGTATTCAACGGTTGTGCTGATAGGCTTAGGATCCACCCACAGCGTGAAGCCACAATTGTCTTGGTCCTCGTTATTCTGTAAAAAAAAGGTGTGCAAATGTTAAATAAAGATGAGGAGGCTTAAAGATGATACTCAAACGCGAATGAGAAACAAGTAAGAATTAAAACTCACTTGTCCATTTGAGCATCTGAAGAAGCGCCGACCTCCATCGCATTGGCCGTCGAACATTTCTCAATTTAGCATTCTTCATATCAATTTAAACAAACAAAATGCCCTACCAAATTTTCTAATGCACAACACATCCTATTCATTTACAACTACCTCCTATCACGCTAAAATCAACAAACAACTCACCAAAAAAAATTACATTTTCCACTAATTGAACCATAGTGCTTTATGTAACAATTCATTGCTACCAATGAAACCAACTACAACCGGAGCTTCCAAACATCAACATGTCAACCACATTACACTTCCAATTGCAAATCTAACAAAGAAACTAATCAAATCGGCCAATTTCTTCCTCAAACCCTAGAGTTAGGGTTACACGAAATTTGAGAGCTACAAGCATTTCTATTGGACGAAATTCAAGGAGGCGGAGGAGATTACCTTGGGGAATGGATTTCTCCGAAAGATTTGGCCTTAAACCATGCGGAATCGGTGGATTTGGAGGAGGGGATGGAATGGGAAGAGAGAGAGGAGAGCCGCCGGCTCTCTGTTCGTGCGGAGCGAAGGAAGGAAGGAGAAGGAGAGAAGAGAAAAGAAAAACCCGCGGGCCTTTTGGTGCCCGGGGGTGGGCGCTGTTGACGGTCCTTAAGTACCACTTTTGACCGTCAAATACCTGCACAAATGGAATCAAAGTAAACACCAAACATAGTGGTAGGGCTTAAAACTAACGAATTCCACAAGTCTTGGTGAGATTTTGAGTGCAGGTGCATTTCATATGAAAACGGGGAAAAAGAGGCACAATCCATGGACTTCGCATTTAGCGGATTTTTCCCCGGAATAAAGATATCTGTCCAGAGCCCAAAATCAAGATAAATATCAATAAGATATGAAATCAAGATCATATCCTGGAGATCCTCAATAATGGGAAAGAGATATGGACCCTCAATCAATGCCAAATCATATCAAGGGTACATATCAGAATCATATCAACAGAAATCCACCAGAATCAAGGAGAGGATACTCCAGAGAATATGCCAGATAAGAGGGGAAGCAAGAGGAGAAGAAGGCAGGTCGGCCGACCCCCAAAAGGCAGGTCGGCCGACCCTATCTTGAGGCATTTATTGCTCATCTTTTTATGGAAGTTTCCCACCGACGTACCAAGGTCGGTTCAACCTGCAATAAATGCATTATGACGGTGCAAGGCCCCCAAACCGACCTACTCAAGCCTATAAATAGAGGGGTACCCCCTCCCACACAAAACACACAAGAAGGAGAGCCTCATTCCACTCCCAAGGACCTAGAGCCCCTTGTATACTAGTAGAGTAGGGAGAGAGTAGGGTAGAGGAGAAGGGTAGTCCTCCCTTTGTGAGAACTTAACCCCAATCTTGTATCTTTGAGAATACTTCTTTATAATAGTCATTGTTCGTCGTTCGTTCATCGTTCGTTCGTCGTTCGTTCATCGTTCGTCGTTCGTTCATCGTTCGTTCGTCGTTCATCGTTCGTTCATCTTCATCATAAGTAAGTATTCTTGATCTCCTATTGGATTGTGTACTTAGTGTTTAGATTAAGTTCTTTCTTTACTTGTTTACGGGATCATCGCTCCGCAAGGAGTGCTCTAGTCTTCCAAATTGGTACCAGGCCGGGGCTAGAGTAGAGATCGATAGCATAGACGTGGTGTCTAGGCTGGAAGTCGCCTTTGACCGCTGTGTGCTCCACGGTTTGTAGAGGTAGGTGGCAGGAAGTGACAGCCCTGTCCATCCAAAGGAACCCTCCACGTTCGGGTACATAGTAGAGCCTTAGCCGGAGTGGCTTGGCAGACCAAAGCCTAAGCCGGTGCTCGAAGTAAGCAATTAGAGACATGATTTATCTTTTGCTAAGAAACTCATCCATAGGAATCCTCTCTACCCAAATCTACCGCTCTTCTTCGTGTCCTTGGACTAATTAGACTAGAAGATAATCACACACCGTTCCTTTGGAAAAATATAAATAACGATACCCTTGAACACTCACGGGTGAAGTGCTACAACGGTATTCCGTGCGCTTGCGGATTTATCTGTGACGTTAAGAAATACCAACAGGCGCCAAAGGATGCGGCGCTCACCCCCTGGGCGCCAAAGGACTTGGCGTCCAACCCCTGCCAGGTCAGCAAATCGGCCTCGTGCCCCCCAGCTGACGTGGCTTATGTGAGCGCCAAATCATTAGGCGCCCAGTAGTTCTACCTGAGCGCCAAATCTGATGGCGCTCAGAAAAGAGTCCATTTCTGGACATGTTTTCTCCTGGGGTCCATATATGAAATACTTTTTCTAAAAGGACCAAATTGTAAAAATTACACTACATGCTATGGGGAGGCGGAATCCTTATAAGGGTGTGTTTGGTTGGGCTGTGGCTGTTAAAAAAGCTGCTGTGGGCTGTGAGCTGTGAAAAAAGCTGCTGTGGGATTTAACCTGTGAGAAAGTTAAAAGCCGTTTCGTGAAACAGCTGTGGTTTTTTGGAAACTGACTACATGTCATGTATATGTATGTATACACACACATATATATAACATATTCATATGTATATAAATATGCACACTTGTATATAATATTTATATATACATACATAATGTATATGTATGTTTTATAAATATTATATGTACATATACATATATATGTATATATTATAAATATTTGTCTATATAAATATTATAAATAAATATGTACATTTTTATATAATATTTATACCTACATATGTAAATGTATATGTACGTTTTACAAATACTATATGTACATACACATATATATGTTAATATTATAAATATTTTATGTATATATAAATATTATAAATATTTTATGCATATTATAAATATTCATATGTATATGTATACATATGTATGTATGTATGTATACATGTATATAGGTAATTTCTTCATACTTGAGAAAGCCAAAGCCCAAAAAAGCACCTTCCTACCTGCTTTCAGAAATGAACTAAACAAAAGCTGCTTTTGGCTGTGACTTTTTTTGACAGCCAACCCGTTTGGTTGGACTTTTGGCTTTTTTAAAAAGCCAAAGCCAAAAAAAAACCAACCAAACACACCCTAAATAGCGCACGCTACTTTGAGCTGAGAAGTAGCGCGCTTTGAGATTGGTGCACTGACTGGCATCCAACGGCGAAAAGCGAATGCGGACGCATGCACACATACGCGGTAAGAGCATCTCCAACAGCCTAGGTATTATGTTAGCTAAATTAACATATTGTACCCCCCTTGTAAAAAAAGAAAATCAACTAATTCTATGGGGCAATCCAAGAGACTAGGTAAAACCTGATAGTTATATTCAAAACCGGCTCCACGTCACTGCTATTCCGTCCGGTCTTTTCCGATCCGTCCTGTACGCGACGCGAAGATCACTTGACGCCGCCGCCGCCTTGACGTGGAAGCTGCGATCCCTCCTGTACGCGAAGCCAACATCGCTTGACGCCGACGCCGCCGACTCCTTGACGTTGAAGCTGTGACGCCCCCATGGCGTCCACGTGAACGCCGACGACTGCGCAGCGTGCATGGACGCGCAGCGACGCCGCCTGGACGTGGACGCTCGGCCACTCCGCGATGCCGCGCTCGCTGCTCGATGATGGATCATATCAATTTGAGGTACGTGGTGACGTGTTGACTACCATGTAGTGCATTGATTCTGTACTGAAATCTTGCTTTGATCAGCCGTGTTTTGATCAGCCCTTTCTTTTCATAGCACTAGAAAAGAACAGGCCAGTTACCTACGAGTCAGGGTGTTTTGATCCATTCTGAAATCTTGCGTGGTTGATCGGGTATTGGACGACAACGTCGTGGAGTATGGATTCAGATGATGAATTTAATCAGTTTGTAACGGATGAAGTGCTAGAATCCTCCTCTTCGGATGATGATGAGAGGAAAGCTCTTCTTTATGGCGCCGCACACATAATAGTTGAGGATACGCTTAATCATCCAGGTCGAATTGGTTCCGTCCATGGACATGAGGTAGTAGATCGTGATCGACTGTTCTGGCACCATCTTCTTTATAAAGACTATTTTTCAGATAAACCTACTTTCGGACCAAAGACTTTTAGACGCAGGTTCGTATTTTTGCCTATAATTTTTATCGTAATTTTTTAATAACTTGTTCATAAACAAAACTATTTTTTTTAATTGTGTCATGACATAGGTTTCGGATGAAACGACATGTATTCCTGCGCATAATGAATGCTGTTGAGGAACATGACAACTATTTTGTGCAGAAAAGGAATGCGGCCGGTGTCCTAGGACTATCTTGTCTGCAGAAGGTTGTGGCAGCGTTTCGGTTGTTAGCTTATGGCGTCGCGGCAGATGCTTTGGATGAATATGTTCGTATTGGTGAGAGTACCGCTCTAGAAGCTTTGAGAAAGTTTACTGTAGCTGTTGTTGAAGTTTTTGGACCGGAGTATATGAGATTGCCTAATGAAGAGGATACCGCTAGATTGCTTGCAATTGGAGCCAGCAGAGGTTTTCCTGGTATGCTTGGGTCCATAGATTGTATGCACTGGACCTGAAAAAATTGTCCTACTGCATGGCACGGTATGTACCGTGGACATAAAAAGGAACCAACAATTATACTTGAAGCGGTTGCTTCTAAAGATCTCTGGATATGGCATTCATTCTTCGGTATGCCTGGTTCACACAATGACATCAATGTGCTTCAAAGATCTCCTATATTTGCAAGGCTTGCCGAGGGAGAAGGTCCACAATTTAATTTCAACATCAATGGAAATGATTATTCTATGGGTTATTATCTTGCAGATGGCATATATCCGTCGTGGGCCACTTTTGTGAAGACTATTCCAGAGCCTCAAGGTAATAAAAAGAAATATTTTGCAAAGGCACAAGAAGCTTGTAGAAAGGATGTCGAACGGGCATTTGGGGTCCTACAATCTCGCTTTGCTAGTGTTCGTGGGCCGGCTCGCTTGTGGGACGAAGACTCGCTAGGAGATATTATGAGAGCTTGCATCATAATGCATAACATGATTGTTGAAGATGAGAGAGATGAGTACACTGATGAATATGATATCAACTATGACGACATGGGAGAAAAGGTTACAGTATCCCATAATGATGCACCGGAAATTCATGCTTTCATTCAAAATTACAAGAACATCAAGGATAAGGAAACACACACTCAGCTTCAGGCAGATTTGATCGAGCACCTGTGGAAATACCACCCAGATTTATACCCTCTTGATTAGTTCTACGAATTTGGTCATGTAATAAGTAATTGTTTTTAGACTACAGAGCTTGAGGTCAATGTGCTTGCTATAATAATTTTTTTTAGTTGGACAATGCTATTGAGGTGTCTGTACGGGCTTCCCATGACTCACTCTATAATAATATTTTTTTTTCATTGGACAATGCAAGTGACAGTAACATATAGGAAAACTGTCTCTAGACTGTGCATGGAGCGGCTGGGAATCTGCTTCTACATAGCAGACTGATACAGTACATGTGAATGTATACTAATTATTTAATATGAAACCATGATCAATGCAAATGATATGAAAAAGAGAATCTGCTTCTCGATAGCAATAGCAAATCAAATGGAAATGAAAATACCAAAGGAGCTATTACAGGTTCAAAGCAGAAGTAATTCGACAGTTCTCTAGCAACCGGTTCCAAGCACACATTACAGTTCAAAATATAACATCTTTTTTAAACAAAGGAAACTATAGTAGTCTAGCAACCACGTCTTGCAAGAATCTCATTCTGGCGAGCTTCATAGTATTGCTGCTTTCTGTAGGGCATATCACTCAAATCCATCGAAAGAATTCTATCATCTTCCAAGTCCCTTTGGAACTCAAATTTCTCTCTCTCCAACTTGATCTTTTCCTCCTGCAGAGCAAAGGACTTGTTGCACCTCTCATCTTTCTTCAACTCTTTCTTCAACTCTTTCTCATCATCAACTTCTTTCATCTTTGCCACAAAATAGTCCAATGCTTCGATGGTCGAACGTTGGCGTAACTTCTTTTTCTCCATCTTCTTTCCATCCGGTCTTTTTGAAGAATCTTGTGCTGGTGCTGCATCAACACCGCTAGTACCAGGTGTGAGTACGGGTGCAGCTGATGATGGAGATGAGTTTCCCTTTGTCTTCTGTTTCTTATTACTAGCAGCTTTTGCTGCTGCAATTTGCTTGCGTCTTTCGATCCACTTGGGCTTGTCCTTTAGAATTCTCCAGCAATGCATTAAGCCAAATTTCCTGTTCTTCTTGTCTTCTGCCTTGAACAGTGCGCATGCGTGTGCAATCTGTAGATTTCATACAGTCAACATGAATTTTAAGTTGCGACAGAATGACATAAAAGACAACTATTTGTTTGCAAGGAATTATATACCTTGTCATCAACTGAAACACCACTCTGGTTTCTATCCTGAATCCTGGTCACACATCCACAAAAAGCATTCACATCACGTTGTATAGCAGACCAACGATTCATTAAAGAACATTGTGTACGATCTGACTCGAATGACTTGTTAGCATGGAAATATTCATTAATTCTTGCCCAATAGGAGGTTTGTGATTGATCAACTCCTCTAATAGGATCCATGCCCACATTTAGCCAAGCAGACACAAGAAGTTTGTCCTCCTCAAAACTGAAATTTTTGGTTCTTCCCTGTGATCCATCATCTGCCGCAGGACCATGATCAATGAGTGTGTCTGTAGTAGGCGGAATATCTTGAGACTCTTCTACATCACTCACTAGGAGGTCTCTGTAATATGACCCTGAACCCACAGCACCTGCGACAACAAGAACATAAAGAATTGTGAACGGCAACACACTAGTACTTTCAGATAAGCAAAAGTAATTCAATCATCCTATCCCTACCAGCTATTGCTACTCATCTATGCCATTCGCCACCTAGTCAAACAGGAACATCAACAATTCTATATCTCAATGAACCGTACCATCAGAAATTCGACAACCAAACATAAACAATTCCTAATCTCAGTGAGCCATAGCATCAACAATTCGTCATCTCAGTGAACCATACCACCAGAAATTGAACCTTACCATGGCTTGGGTCGTCAGCAAACTCCGTTCCGTCATCGTGTCTGGCCTCCGGATCCTCAAATCCTTGCGGGACCTGCCCTACAAGAGATGACCACGCAGCAGCATCATGGCGGAATACAGTTTCTCTGGTCAGCGCCGCACGGGGACGCGGCGGCCGGGTCATGGCGAGTACGGAGGCGTCGAGACTGGAATGAGGCGGCGCCGATTTGGAGCCTTGGCAAAGCAGGGCATGTGCTATTGGCGGCGATTCGGTGGGGGGAAAAAGCAGAGGCGCGCGCGGGAGCGGTGAAAATGGCGCGGGGATGAGGGGCGCACGCGCGGGAGCGGAGAAAACGGCGCGGGAACGAGGGTCGCGTGCGCGGGAGGGCTGCGAAAGCGAGCGCGAGGCGCTCGGAAAAGATGCCGAGGGGCGCCGGGATGATTGCGAGCGTGGATGGACGCCGAGCGTGATGGCTATTCTGTTGGATGCGTTTTTTTCTCTGCGTTTTCTTTTTTTTGCTAGCCCACGCCAGATACATAGGCTGTTGGAGATGCTCTAACAGGGAGCATGCGGACGCAGCCGCACATGCGCGGTAACAGGAGCAAGTGTGGGCAGAGCGGGGAATCTCTTCTCGCCACGTGTCCAAGGAGCATTGGACGGGACGTGATTAATACGGATTTCAAACTCTAAAATGATTTTTCTCTTTAACCGTAACTTCGTTTTCAAATCCGTTTGAACTATAATAATATTTATAATTAATGCAACAAAACAAGATCCCACATGAATATATTTTTTAAATTTTTTTAAAATTAATATTTTTTAATATTTTTTAAATATTTTTTTACTATTTCAATATTGTCTTATCAATTACAACCAATTGTTATACCATTTTATCCAAATGTTCCAAGAAGAGAAATCAATTGTTCCAATAATTACAACTAATTGTTCTACTTTTTTATCCAAATGTTCCAAGACGAGAAATCAATTGTTCCAACAATTAGAACCAATTGTTCTACCTTTTTATCCAAATGTTCCAAGATGAGAAATTAACTGTTTCAACAATTACAACCAATTGTTCTACCTTTTTATCCAAATGTTCCAATATGAGAAATTAATTGTTCCAACAATTCCAACCAATTGTTCTACCTTTTTATCCAAATATTCCAAGATGAGAAATCAATTGTTCCAACAATTGCAACCAATTGTTCTAGCTTTCTTAAATAAATGTTTAAAAAAAATTCAAATATTCCACCGTAAGAAATCGATTGTTCCAAAAAAAGAAACCAATTGTTCTACCAGAAAATCAGTGAAGAAAGAGTGGCCGGCGGCGAAGCGGGGCAGCTTTTCTGTAGCAGGCCGTGCTGGCGTCGGTAAGCTGTGTTCATGCGCAGAAAAAAAAAGAAGTGTTCATGCGCACCCAAAGAAAAATAACGTCGCTCAGCCGCTCACTCACACAGTGCTCAAGCAATAAAAAAGAGTAAAGCACATCGCTGAGGTCGCTCCCGCGCATGACAGAAAAAGCACAATGCTCCCGTGTCCTGCATGTCCCGCGCCAGAAAAAGTCTGGAAGCCCACGAGCCGCACGCGTAGCAGGCCTATTGGGCCGCGCTACACCCAGTCTACGCATAGCGCGCGCTGGGCATAGGCGCTCCCATGGGGAGGAGCCCCTCAAATTCGGGGGCCCTGGGCGGCCGCCCCGCCTGCCCTCCCCCAGGGCCGGCCCTGCATGGCCATATGTCGAGTAGTACCTGAAATTGGAATCGAGTCATCAATCATCAGCACATGAACAATCCAAGAGAAGAGCATCGCAGAAGCTTGTGCTTCATAGCTACTTACACGATGTAGATCTTGGTGGTCGCCATTGCAGAAGCTCTCAAACTCTGCCTTGGAAGGAGTTCAAACTGCTCTTTCTGCCTTTTGAGTTCTTGTGTGCTTTGTGGTGGAACAACCCACCAGTATTTATAGAGCCTGGATGGGGCCTTTTGTGGTTTGGCCACGGTGGCTGCTACTGTGATGATGCTTTGAGCATCTTGTGACCAAAGGCCGCCACTAAATAATACAGATGACCTCTGGTTGTTATTGGAGTAAACAATCCTTGTCAAGTCTTTGCTAAATATAAATGCTCAGAAACAATTTGCGTGCCTTGACGTGCTCGGAGCGTCGGAAATGACGTCCCCAGCGTCTTCACCTTCGAGTAGCTTGCGGGTATGCTACGTCTCCATGACGTGTTTGCGTTCCACATACTCTCCCTGATCCATTCAGGATATATTTTCGTTTTAGTTGTCAGAACAAAGACCATGCATCTGGCACAATCAGCTTAAACCACTAGTTAGTTGAATGTAAATCTACTTTGATTAAGCTGATTGTAGACTTGTTTTTATTAGCGTTGATTGATTAGCATGATTGTAAACCTGTTGTTTACATATACCTTTTCTTTTTTCTTCTTTTTGAGATGCAAACAGGTCAAATAGTGTTTGCTTCCCTACGATGATATTAAAAGGAAATTGATGAAAGTCATTGTTGCAGAATTGTGGAACCTGCCAGAGTGCCTTTTTTTTTTCTTTTCTTTTTTTTGAGACCGCTGCCAGGGTGCCAATTGAAAAGTATTTGGGCATGATAGTTTTTACGTCGATTTGGTGGGCACAGCCGCACAACAGGAATCGGCTCAGTGCTACTCCATGCAATGTCGGCAAATATTCAAGAACACACAAGCCAAGGCACTACAAATCAAATATGGAGGCCACTGCAGGGTGACAGTGAGACTGTTAAAAGTCCGTCATATTGCTGATGCCTTTTTCAGCTGAGTTCCATGCGTTGGCAGAACCAACTGAACTGGTATCCACACTTGGTATTGCAAATTGTCATTGAGTCTGACGCCCACCTCCTTGTGTGCAATGAACAGAGGTACGGTAGACGCTTCTCAGCTCAGGTTCTGTGGTGGTCAGGGAAGAAAAAGGCTCGTATGCATGAATTTCTAAGCTTGTTTCATTCCTCATTGTAACAGATCATGTAAATGAGGCATCTCACGAGCTTGTGCAGTCAGGTACAATCTTGAATCTGGTGCTACCAATTGGGATAGTGTTTACCATCTTCCATTGCTGCTGCCGACGTAACAGGCAGAATGCAAACATCTTGAGTAATTTAATGACGGTTTTCAAAAGAAAATCAATGAACTCTATGATGTCTGATACACCGCAAGAGCATGCCTGCTTGCCCCCAATTTCATTTCCAAGTGAAAGAATGGATATATGTATCCAGCCGAAATCATATGGGAAATTAGATCAAACCGGGAGGAAATATAGTATCTTGCATTTGAAACATTCACCAAAAAAGTTGAAATTCTGAAATCAAGACTCTCAATAACCAGTACAGCTTTAATGCTTCACATATTTACTCTTTCTGGATGCAAAAGAGAGCCACAAATCTGACGGTATAATACAAAGTACCTTCACAAGAAACCTCACTATATTTGTCAAACAGTCAGTTACATAGACACAGAATAACAGGTTCTTCAGTTAGCATACAAATTCACAAATGCTGCATCAACACGTTCATAACTATATCTAAGGTCCTATAATAGCTCTAAGCAGCAGCAATACCACCTAATCAAACATCTGTCTTACATTACAAGCAGTATTATTCCCTTATTCATCTAGCTTATAAATTTCACCTCTAGTCCAGGCCATCTTTAAAGAAGGTCCGATTAAGCACAGCTGCTGAGCAGTGTTTGATGCTGGTAGTGCAGAAACATTGATATATCAACCATTCTCCAATATCCAAATGCAGGATGGATGAAGAAAATCAGGTAAAATTCTTAGAGTCATCTGCAACCCACGTTGACATGGCATAGAATACGCGCCCCTTCCACCCTTCTAGTAGCCACTGGTGATCCGTGTCAATGAGGAAGTCCTTGTGGTACTGGCTTTTGACCACCTCCCTCACAACCTTAACAGTTTCTGGATCCAAGGGCAGTGGCCTCAGTCCCGCTCGTTGGTTACGCACATGCCATTGCTTATATGTCTCGGGGCGTTGCACTCTGTCCAAGCCCTCACAGGCAATGACATTCATGGCAGCCCTCCCAAATAGGTCCCGCTCAACCAGTAAGCGGTGTTCGTTGTCCCGTGGGGTTGTGGCATCCATTATGTCAAACATTGCCGAATAATAAAACATTGCCTCACGGAACCGTGTAACGAAGAATGGTGAATTGTGCAAGCCATTCATGACAAAGAGGATGAACGCATTGGGCCGCATCTCCCGGATGTTGTTGAGGACCACATCCCTAGGGCTCAGGCTATCTATGTCGTTGCCCTCATCAAACAAGTTCCCGAAATGAACAATACCATTCACGATGAGTACCTCGTCAGGATCAATGTTCAGATCATCAACCCGAACCATTTCCCACTTTGCTGCAATGCTGTGGAACTTGAATGGCACACCAAACTGGTGGGCACAGCTGCTGAGACGACGGCCAGTCTCCTCAAGCCGAGCAGCTGGGCGGAACCCAGGCTGGGGGAGGTCGATGCCTGTGATCCTCACCTCTGGTGGCTCGCCTTCCCTATCAGCCAAATATCTAAAAAAGTTTGGCCACTGGAACCCATAGTCCATGCCGTAATCCACAACGTGCACCTTTTTCCTCCCAGCAATGAGGTTGAAGATGGTCATGTTGGAGAACTTGAACGCCATCATTTTGAAGCAGCAAGCTGCCGCGTACAGCTTGTAGGCCATAAGGTACTCCATGACCGAGGTGCGCTTTGACATGAGTGAATTGTACACCTGGCTCCCCGTGCCTGCCAGCCTCGCCTCTAGACCCTCAGCAAAACAATGTGCCAACCTCTGTCTGGCGTCTCCACTCGACGAGGAGTGTTGCTTGATCTGTGTAAGCAGGTCGATTGCACTCCGGCGGTCACCTGTGGCCAATGCTTGTGCACAGTGGATGCATAATGTGTCGAAGTCCACCACCTGATTGGTGGTCTGTTTCCCCTTTCCTAATTTCCGATTCCGCTTCCTGATGTTTTTCTCAGCTTTGCTGTCCATCGCGATGCGCAAGCCCTGCATTTCCTTGAGGCACAAATCGTACCCATTGAAAACTAATTTGTCAACTATTTCACCACTTACGTCCGGCTCTTTCACCATCAGCTTGCTGTTCCTGCCTGTCTCAGCTTCCAAGTAATCCCAATCAGGCCGGTTCTTGCGGCCTTTGTCATTACCATTTCGTTGGAAAATCAAGGCGCGATCCACATTCTTCCCCTTCTTCTTCCCCTGGCTGTCTATAGGCAGGTGATCCACAGAGGTGGTGTTGAGGCCGACCAAGAGATTGTTATTGGTGGGCAAGAACTTCCTGGCCTCCTCCATGCCCTTGAGGAATGCCAAGTTGAGCATGTCCACGCTCTCCCTGTTCTGGCCACTGAAGAAGGCAGAGACCAGAGCATCCTCATCGCCACCGACACTGGGCAAGTTGGCGGTGGAATTTGTCCTCATCTCCTCCTCCTCCGATGTGGCCGGACTGTGGGCGCCGTTGTCGCCGGCGGAGGAAGCGTTCCCCAGGTGGATCGGGCACTGCTGGAGCCCCTCGTTGATGCCATCTTGTGCGGGCAAGAAGAAGGCGCTGACATCGTCGGCGGTGATGCCGTCGAGCCCCACCGCCGTCTCGGGGCACGGCGGGGAGCGGAGTGTCGAGGTTATAGGACCTCGATAGATTTGTTATGGGGGCGAAGGAACCAAGAATACGATGGTGAACACGAGACAAGGAGTTTAGACAGGTTCGGGCCTCCCGGAGGATAAAAACCCTACGTCCTGTATGTCGTGGTATTGATTGTGTGTGTTTGAGAGGAGATCCCTGCCCGCCTTATATAGTCGGGGGTACAGGGTTACATGGAAAGAGTCTTAGTCGGTTACATCATGGAAATACTTGGAGTACAAGGCAAGAAGCCTTTCCTATGTCCATCCGAGTAGTAGAACCTTCCATCTTGTATCGTGGGCTACTCGGTTTCTTCTGGGCTGGTCCGACTACCCTTGTCAGGTTACTCGGCCCTTTGGTCTTGAGGGTACCCGGGGATCATGGTAACGACAGTAGCCCCCAAGTGCTTTTTGATTGATCCAGTGAATTGCTTCCGACTAATCTTCTCTCCATGTAGGAATGGATCTCAAGTGATATTGAGAAATTAAAAAGGACTTGACCTGAATCAAGTTTGAGGTACTTGACCTCGGGTGGACCAAGACCAACAGGGCCTTGAATTAGGCATGCTGTCAGTTGGCACCTAACTCTGAATGATATCAGAAAAATTGGATAAATGCTTGTTGAAGCAAGTTTGTATATAAATGCCGTGTATAGAACAGCACTCAGCTCTCAGAGCTGATTAAGTCCATAGAGGATATTAGAATAAAGTTAGCATCCGAGTTCGTCGGCTAGGGCTGAAAGCATACTATGTAAATAGTACCCAACTGACTGAGTCGGCCCAGGCTGAAAAGCATGCCTACAAAGTTGTAAATTATGAATGCACGATTAGTGCATCATACTGATGTAGCCCCGAGTTACTGTGTAATTCGTAGAATTGTATAGTAACTCAAAGTAAGCTGAACCAAGAAATAAGATCTTGATCCGAGTGAAAATAAATTCAACATCCGAATCTGTCGGCTAGGGCTGAAAGCATACTATGTGAATAGTATCCAACTGACTGAGTCGGCCTAGGCCTTGAAAAAGGCATGTCCACAAATTTGAAAATGATGAATGCACGATCAGTGCATCATACTGATGTAGCCCCCGAGTTACTGTGTAATTCGTAGAATTGTATAGTAACTCAAAGTAAGCTGAACCAAGAAATAAGATCTTGATCCGAGTGAAAATAAATTCAACATCCGAATCTGTCAGCTAGGGCTGAAAGCATACTATGTGAATAGTATCCAACTGACTGAGTCGGCCTAGGCCTTGAAAAAGGCATGTCTACAAATTTGAAAATGATGAATGCACGATCAGTGCATCATACTGATGTAGCCCCCGAGTTACTATGTAATTCGTAGAATTGTATAGTAACTCAAAGTAAGCTGAACTAAGAAATAAGATCTTGATCCGAGTGAATGAATGTACGATCAGTGCATCATACTGATGTGTTGAAAAGTAACATCCATTATATAAGGAACTCATGTTTTCCTGCGCACAAGGCAATTAGAACAGGAAGTCACAATGAGTCTCAGCCAAGAACTTCTCATTCCGAGCTGGTGTCTAGGTCCATCCAGCTAATCAGCCAGGGATGATTACAACCCGTAGCCCCCAAGCTGTGTCTCAACGAAAACAATTGAGATTCAGAAGAGGATAAATTCTAGGTATTATCCGACTTAAATTGTCAAGGATATAAGACAACCCGTGTGCCTGGCAAGTTTAACGAGTAAATGGTGGAACTCACGCAAGTGAGTCCACGTGGACTAGCCCTCAAGTCTGTGGATAATCAGAATGATTATGTGCAGACTCAAAAGAGACATAGATCCGAGTAACGACTGATGATACAGTTGCTTTGATTTTTCGTGGAGCTCACGCAAGTGAGTCCACGTGGACTAGCCGCCGAGTCTGTGGATAATCAGAATGATTATGTACAGACTTAAGAAAAACTAGAAACACACGAACTGGAATCTGCATTGTTAAACAAAAAAGTAGCCGAGTGTTATACAAATAATCCGAGAGATTAAGTGTATACTCTAATAATGCATATTTAAATTTTATCCGAGTCATTCATCCTTATCCACCGAGTCACAAGTTTACTGTGACAAGTTTGTCGCTGATGCAGGAATCTGGACAGGCGCTTTTCATATCCTGAAGCAGAAACGTCAGATCATTTTCGTCCTTTCAGATTCTCCGTCTGGGCCTTTAAAACCGAGCGTTAGTGTTGGCCATTTCATCATTCCTTCGGTATCAAACCATGGCTAGCCGTAAGGATTCCAGGCGTAGGGTTCCATCCGCTGCGTCGCCAGCAGCTCTAGCCCCAGCGCCACCTGTCGTCCCAGCACCTGCTCCTGTTCCCCTGGAGATAGTTGAAGTGTTCAACGAACCGCCGCTCGCGGTGGTTCATCCTCCAGCGGAAGCTCCAGCTCTGCCGGAGTTCATCGTCCTCTCCTCTGAGGAAGAAGACGAAGGCGAACCACGCAGGAGGTACCTGCCAGGGCGCAAGGATCTTCTCGCGAAGCCGTCCTGTGTTGCTCACAGGACCCGTAGCCGTCGTGGTGGGTAGATGTAGATCTTTTGTAATAGGTTAGAGCAATGATGCTCACTGGAGTCTCCTGTAATGCATACTGTTTTTATTCAGTATTGTTTATCTGCATCTTCACTTCTTAGTGAAGCATCGTATTTGCATTGTACTGTATTCTGTTTTCAGTGAAATAAAGAGACTCAGTTTCTGATATAACCGAGTCATGTTTAAGTCAACTGAAAAACTCAAAATCCGAGTGATTGTCCTTCGAGAAAATTGAACTGTTCTTATATGTTTTCCGAGTAGTTTGGCCGAGTAGTTCTTTGCCAATGTTGATGCCGTAGCACTGTTGATGAGAAGAACGTGAACCCATCTTTAGTCTGACTGTTGTAGCCGAGTGAATTTAACAGCCTAGAGGATGTAGCCGAGTAGTAGTTCTTAGCGAACTGATTATTAGCCTGAAAAGGCCTGACCACCTGACCTGTTGTCAGTTATTCTGGCCGAGTGATTTTCCAATCCCGTGGTGTTCGTCCTAGATGAGACGAGAGCTTGGGTCGCAGTGGCGAGGGGTTAGCTCCAACCGATCAGCAAGGCTGACTGCAGTGCATGACCTCAGCTAGCTCGAGTTACTCGGC
Organism: Eragrostis curvula; assembly: GCA_007726485.1. NCBI lineage: Eukaryota > Viridiplantae > Streptophyta > Magnoliopsida > Poales > Poaceae > Eragrostis > Eragrostis curvula. Next base: position 575,098 of record RWGY01000035.1, on the reverse strand, counting down.
AAAGCATACAGCAGTGCGTGACAACGGCGTATAACCACTGTGGCGTGCTCTTGTCTTCATCTGATGGAGATCCTTGTACGGCAGCAGGTTTTGATGAACTGTGTAACACAAGCCCCGACTGGATGAGGCTAGAGCTTGGGCCATGGTGTCGTGAGGCAAGCTCCGGCTGAGTGACAGCGTTGCGTGACCATGGTGAGTTCTCGAGCCACTCGGCGAGGCAGTCGGCGGTGCATAACAATGGCGAGCCAAAGTCACTCGGCGAGGCAGTCGGCGGTGCATAACAATGGCGAGCCAAAGTCACTCGGCAAGGCAATCGGCGGTGCTTGATCATGGCGAGCTTATAAGAGATGAGGAGGTCGCAGCTTATGATCAAGCTCAAGCGGTGCTTGACGCGCAAATTCGTGGGACAGCAACTGTACGCATCGACGGTTCTTAGCTCTTTGAGCATAGTCAGCACGATAAGTGAATCTCCTCTTCTTCTGTGTAAACCGTCTAACATGTTGCTCTGCATGACTGCATTACTCAAGTGCGTGAGCTTGGGCCGTGATGGACAGGCACTCCGGCCGTGACGATAGAGGCATGCTCCCGGCGTGACAGCAATGCATGCTCTGAACACGACGGCGAGGTAAACTCCACTGTGACGGCAAGGCCAGCGCTTCACGAGAGCGAGGCGAGCGACGTTACGGCAAGGCATGCTCCTCCGTGAGAATTGATTGTAACATGTTGCCGAGTAGTCTGTGCCGTGTGATAACAGCTAGGTGGTACTCAGCGGGGTGATGCGTGCATATGAACTGAATACACGGTGGTGCGTGTATATGAGCTGAATACACGAGCAATGAACTTTGCATGGTCTTGTTGAAGGAGCCCACACTCTAGTGATGGTCGTCGTTGTGTAATAACAACAATACTCATTATGAGCTGACCAAATGCAGTTGAACTTTGATACAAACATTCAGATGAGTAAGTACAGCTATGGTAGATGCATTGTGCACCTTCCCGAGGGCTATTGTAGCCGGGGGAGTAATTGTGAAATTGAAGAAATCCATGAGAGTAGTTCTCGAGTGGCGTCAAGCCCTCGAGTGCAGAAAATGCTCATGAACTTGGAGAGACTTGTGTGACAAATCCCTGTAGATAAAACACAGTAATAGATTATGTAGTAATCTGTAAAACATAATCAAATATGACCGCAACAGCAGGGTTGATTTTAATCATCATGATTAATTGATGTGTATCGGCTCAGCCGGTTTTTTCAACTCTGATAACCAAGTGATGGCGTACAGAAGTCTACAAAATTGACATAAGTTGTAAGATTAAAAGAGTGAGTGTTTGTCAAGTGAGCCTCTTTGACTGTTTTCAGAGACCGGTTGTCGCCTTATGTTTATGCACTCTTTGGACTCAGCCGGCCCTGTAGGACGTGGGACACTGGGTCAGCACACGTTTAGGGAGACGACGGCATGAACGAGCAAGAGCTTCACAATCAGAGCAGACAAGGCTTACTTAGTCGGCAAGAGATACTCAAGACATAACTCATGATGTTTATGATAGCCCCCGGCTCTGTAGGCAATAAGTATGTTATTGGGTACAGAGCCAAGAATGAGGAGTGTAAAACTCGGATAATGATACAACAAGTGTAAATGCACTTGAAAATAAAATTAAATAAGTGACTTAGCTTGCATAATAAGCGGCATCGTTTGTCGTAGAGCCAAAGAGGCTGTTGTGGCGAGTGGTTGTGCCGTGGCCTGGTGGCTGTCTTGGCGGAGTGATCAATGCCGTAGCCGAGTGGCTGTCTTGGCGGGGTGACCAATGCCAAGGCCGAGTGCTGTCTTGGCGGAGTGATCGCCATAGCACACGAGTGGCCGAGAGGCGACCATCGCCGAGTAGTCATCACACACCTGTTCTCATAAAAACAATTGGTGCATGCAAAATATATGTACAAGATATAATCCGTAATAAGCAAATCATTAATTGAATTGCTAAGGAATAAAATAATGTAAATGACATAAGTAAGGACAGAAAGTTTCTGTTAGCAAGCGTAGCTGTTTTGGAGTTGATACTTCCAGAAAGCCAATATGAGCTGTTGATCAAGTTGATGCCGTGGTGGAGATATAAGTGGATATATGTAACCCATCAATGTTTGATAATTGCATCAACCAATTTTGAGCAATTTGAAGCGATAGAAGTGAATATCGTCATTTAATCAATAGAGACAATCCAGAGATAAATATCTCATGAAGTCAATACTCTGTAGAGATGAATATCCAGATAAATAGGCCGATGATGGCAATTAAATATCCCAACCATTGATAAAATCTTGGATGAAAATCCTGATGATGAATAACTGAATATTCAGAAGTTCAGAAGTAATATTGAGAGATAAGTCCAATACTCGAAACTCCAGAAATCCGTTATTAAGGAACATAAGAGGCCATTGTGGAGAAATCCAGAAATATTAGAGGCCATTATTGAGAAATCCAGAAATATTGGAGACCATTATTGAGAATTCCAGATGGCCAATATTGAGAAATCCAGATGGCCAATGTTATGAAATCCAGTTGATGAGTATAATTCCAGAAATCCATACGGCCAATAATGAGGGTAAGCATGGCTGAGAACTCGACGCAATATATCAAGTGGCCGAGTGACCGTGACAGCATTGCCATCGAAGCCGAGTAGCCGGCTAAGGAGGCGCAGCTTTCCATGTTAAGCCCCCAGACCGCAAGAAGAGCCATGTTAGGGGTACAGTTTGTAAAGCTTGTCCGTACGAGGCGTTAAGCTTCCGAGACGGCGGTGGACCAATAGAACCCTGCCGATAGGCTTTGCCGACCAAAGTACGCGAGGTTGCGTGATTGCCGCAACGCCCGAGTGAATGTCCTGGAGAATTGTTGGCCATACTTCAATGGAGTTGGTGTGGGGCAACCGCCAGTCGTCTTCTTCCAGGTGCTCGGTGTTGTCTACAACCATGGCTTCTAGTGCATCAGGTTGCGGCTCTGAAGGTTCAGTCGGTGGGGGAACATGAGTGTCCCTTTTAATAGAAGCTAGGTGCTGCACGACATATTAATTGAAGGAAGTATCAATCAATAATAAAAGAGTAAGAATGAAATAAGAATAATTAAGGAAATAATTTTCCTGGTGACTCCATCGAGTGATTGATTTGGCGGCCGAGTGACGGCGTTGTGGCCCGGCAGCTCGAGTTCGCCCGGCGATCGCTGTGGCCGGGTTACTGTCGCAATATTATTGTCGTGGCCAAGTAGTCATCGAGTGTCCGTCGCGGCGTTGCCGTCGTGGCCGAGTTATCACCGTAGTGACTGAGAGGCGACCATTGCCGAGTGATGGCTGAAGGTGCCAAGAGGTGGCCATCGCCGGGTAGTCGCGATACATGCATATTCACCGATGAATACTCATGCATACAAAGTACATGCAAAAGCAGAGGAGAATCTTGTGAGATTAAGCCCTCACGTGATCAACCAGTCAATAACCTGAGTGGTTAGGAATAAAATAATGAGAACAGGAATCGAAAATAGAAAATGTCTTCCCTGGAGTGCATAAGCAGCAGGAACTTTGTCATTTTGGAACTTGAAGCCGAGACAAAAGTGTTGCCGTGGCCAGGGGACCGCCGTGGCAATCTTGTCAGCGTGATCCGGGAAGGCAACTCGCATCGGGAGAACTCGAGGACATGCCAGTGCAGGTGAATGTGGAGGTAGCATCGTCGGAGATGTAACTGTAGGCCTGCTGCAGCAGTACTTCGCCGTCACCCGGAGGTTCATCATACACACCGTAGGCGCACAGTTGCTGGCGCTAAGCGCTGCACCCCCCAGCGCCTCCGGCATTGGTAGGTTGTACTCGTCGAAGGAGTGCATGCCGCCGCTGCTGTCGAGCATGAACGCCGCCAGGGTCGTCGTCGGCGCGGAGACGCCACCAGCGCCGTGCGTGCGACAGGAGCCGCAGTTGTCCGTGACGTCCAACTGTTCCCGTAGAACATGTTGGGTTGGAGTCAGACTTCAATCCAAGTTTACGTAGTCCAGTCGGACTGCTCTCGCCGACAATGTGATTATCGATCTAGGGTGTGTTTGGCAGGGCTTCGGCTTATTTTGAAAACAGCTTATCTAGTGGCTTATATGTGAAAACAGCTTTTCTGGCTCATTCTGGCTCATATGTGAAAACAGCTTATCCTGTCTTTTCTGAAAACAGCTTATCCTGTCAAAATGTCCCTAATGCCCCTGTCCATTTGACATGGCTATATGCATGAATTTCTATGGAATGAAAGAAATAATGTTGAAAAACAAATTAAGTTGACCTAATATAAAATAATTTATAGTGACAACTAATTTAATAGAGTACATATAGCCATGTTTACAAAAGTTCATCATGATCATAAAGTAAAATAAAGTTGAGAAAAGGGTTATGATCATCACATTGCATGGAATTATATATTGATCAAACCGAACGGTTCATACATGATCATGTTGATCATCAAATGAATGAGGCTGTGATATGTAGGAGTACCAGCGATCATAGCATTTCAGGAGGTGATATCCTTCACTGGATACTATCGAACAACGTCCTGGCACTTTCTGCAATGTCCACGCCCACGATGCAAGGTTCTTCTCGGCATTGCGTCAAACACCTCCTGCGCACACAGCCGACAACGTGCCGCTGCTCGAGCTGATGTTTCACCACGTCAACCACGCAATAGCATCTCGGCTGATGCACGCTGGCCGTGCTCGGCCACGACCCGTCACCGGCCACGTTGGGGCCTGCCCACATGCCTGCGCCCGCACGACGCGGAGTGCGTGGCCGCGGCGTGGCGGACGAACGCAGTCGGTTCGTGGCGTGGTGCTGCGCGCGCAACTAGAGAAGAGGAAGGGCGGCGGCAGCAGCAGCAGTAGAGGCGGAAGCATCGCCATGCGAGGCAAGTAATCTGGGGCGCAGCATGGTGGTAGGGGCGGCGGCTCGCGGAGACGCGCGGGCGCGTGAGGCTGCGGCGGCGGCGTGCGAGTCGCGTGGGGGTGCGCTGGGAGACGGCGGAGCTGGAGCTCGCGGGGCTGCAACGGCGGGCGGCGGCGCGTGGGGGGATTCATCCCACCGCCGGCCTGTTCTGCTTGCTACCGAGAGGAGGCGCAAGAGAGAAGAACGCGATAGAAAGAAGATCGGTTCATTCGAGTGGCAAACTTGTAAAAATGTAGAATGGCAGGCGGGTAATTAACCTAAAGTTTATGGGGACAATGGAGGGCAGTGGAACAATAAGCCGGATGAGCCATTTTTTTTGGCTTCTCCAGCTAGTTCAGATTGCAGACCTGCTTTTCCCCTTTTGATGAGTAAGCTGTTTTGAAATCAAAACGTTTGGCAGGGCTTATTCCCTTTTTCCTATAAGCTGGAGATGAAGCTGCTCCAAAAGCAGGTGCCAAACAGGCCCTTAGTCGAGTTCTGCAGTGCGGGGTCACCGCGGCGACTCCTGTGACGTGACGCCGTGCACTGCCGAGTCATGAAGCAGAGCTTCTGCGTGTGCTGATGCATTCAACATCAACTCGTTCATGCAAAAACCAGTTGAAAACATCATCACGTGACGACAACTTTGTTAGAAATAATTGGTAAAGAAATCATGAATAAAGAAGGAAAGAAATTCCCTGTAGACAAGCGTGTTGGTGTGGGCGTGTAGCTAAGGGTGTGTTTGGTAGGGCTTCTGCTTATTCTGAAAACAGCTTATTCAATGGCTTATTCTGAAAACAGCTTTTCTGGCTCATTCTGGCTTATCCTGTGAAAACAGCTTATCCTGTCAAACTGTTTGGCAAAACAGCTTATCCTGCGTTTTCTGAAAACAGCTTTTCCTGTCAAAATGACCCAAATGCCCCTGTCCATTTGAGACATGCATATACACATGTAATATCTGTTTAATGAAAGAAATAATGTTCCACAACAAAATAAATTAGACTAATAATTTATATATTGACCACTAAAATAATAGAGTGCAATAGTAGAGTAGAACTAATATAATACATTACAATAATGTGTCCAAAAGATCATCACCAACATAATACGGTAGTGTTTACAAAAGCATCATGATCTTCACGTAGCATACGGTCATGCATCAAACTATACATGATCATGTCGATCTAGAAAGGTAGATTGCCCTCGCAAGGTCATCACGGAACCTATCCATGGTGTGGTCACTTGATTCTGGAGTTGATGTGTCCGACGCATTTTGAGGAGGAAGATGCTTCGAATATCTGGAAGGTATGGTGGGCACATAATCGGGATCACGATCACACTTGGTGAAATCCTTATCGTGTGCATCATTCTCACGAATGTAGTTATGGAGACACATAGTAGCAGCAACAATCATCATTTGTTTATCCATCGAGTACTTTGGCATCTTCAAAAGGATTCTCCATTTATTTTTCCACACGCCAAATGTACGCTCTACGCAATTGCGAACACTTGAATGCAAATGGTTGAAGAGCTCTTGCTCACCGCGTGGCGCAGGACCCCTCCTCCAATCAGGAATGTGATATCTTTGGCCCTTATATGGCGTCAAGTATCCGTGACGATTTGGGTATCCGGCATCACCATTATAAAATGATCCTGCATTTACAAGACGTTATGCATTACTAAAGACATAATTTTCAAACATAAGAACAATATTGCCAAATACAAGTAGTAGTTTATACCTAGAGGAGGGTGTGGAAAGTCAGGATCATTTTCCAATGCATGAAAAAGCACAGCCGTATCATGCATAGACCCAGGCTGACCAATGGAGGCATAAGTGATCCTCAAGTCAAAATCAACGACAGCCAATACATTTTGGGTTGGTTTACCACTTCTTCCAATGTATCTCAAATAATCATGTGGAGGTGGAACTGCCGAAATATGTGTACCATCTATTGCTCCAATGCAATCTTTGAAATGTGGCATCATCCTATGATCATTAGTAATCCTAGAGTGGGTAGTAGTGAAGTTAGGATCTATAGGCCTTATGTAATTCTTACACATTGCCACCACACAATTCAGCACCTCGTCGAATTTTCGACTTATTGTCTCGGTAGAATGCTTAATGGTGCCCCACACAGCAGATTTCGACCACCCTTGACCCAAAGTCACAAGAAACATACCAAGTGCTTCGAAAGAGGTCATATGAATGGTTGATTTGAGTCCATGACTCCTTACTAAAAGGTCATGTAAGCTGTAGAATAGCCTTGTATCCATTCTGAACATCTTGTGGCTTCCTCCTGGAGTGTTCAAATGTTCCATAACCCAAGAATATCCACTCTGTTGTGGACACCTTGGCACATTCTTGTCAATATATGTCAAATAATGGCCACTCAATGCAATTGCAATACCAGTTATCATAGTGCTAGCTTGGCCCATCATGTCCATAGTATCTGCAATCAACTCATCATCGGAGGCGCTGTCATCCGTGTTAGAGCCACTCTCATCTGAAGAACCACATTTGTTCATTAACCATATGAACAATCAGATGTATAGAACAAAACAACATTGCAAAAATTAAACATGGAAGCATACATTAAACATAGAAGCATATATAGTCATACAGATTGTCTCATAGTCATGAAATGCACAAGGTTTGGCAATTATTAAAAGTGACAGCAAAGATACAAGGCTTCATGTTGCAACATAGAAGCATAATAGTTCTACTTAGCTACATCATTCCTAGTCATCCATTCATGCTTCTGGGTCAAGTAAGCAAATCTTTCCTCATCAGTGCTTGCTCCTGCCAAGAACATTCTCCTTTCAGCCCCTTTGGTGAAAATTTGACAAGCAATGAAATGCTCTTTAGTCCCATTTGTAGCACCACACTGCCTCACCAATTCCATAACTTCCTCTATGGAAGAACCTGCTTGTTCCCTCCCCCTTGTAGCAATGGACTCACAAGATGTTGATATAGTCTTAGATATCCCCATAAGTTGTCCAACTTGATCTTGAATCCATACACCGCCACTACTCTTTGCTTTCTTTCCCTTTGTATTATTACTTGGCGTCGTACTTCGCTTCCCTCGTGCACTTGTAGGTGTAACCTCCTCCGGTTCACTATCATCATCGTTGTTGTCACCTTGGCTTTCATCTAGGTTGATGGTAGAATTATCGCAAGAATTGGTTGTTGGAGATGGCGGCACACCAGTACAAGGATTCCAATGATCTTCACCGGTGTTCCGAAACTCTTCGAACATTATGCGGCACTTATCTTCCCATGGAAGACCTTTTTCCTTGAATCTGTTTGCTCCCTTGATAGCCTATAATATAAAGAGAACACACATGTCATTATGAGAATATGATGACTGCAAATAAAACATGCCAAATAGTACTTGTCTATGACACTTACTTTACATGTCTTGGTCCACCATTCTTCGGGCATGTCAATATTTTGGTGACTTGCATCCCATCCTAACCCCGTTTGCTTAGTCAACTTCTTCCAAATGCCATAGTCGACCTTTAACCGATCCCATTTGTTCTTTAACTGTCTTTTTGTGTATGCAAGACCGGTCTCCTCTTTGAACTTTGCCATCACATTTTTGTATCCAAGTTTGCTCAAATGTGCGCCTGCACGATTACCACTTTTACATTCCTCCGCAAATAGGTCGCACACTATTCGAGTGTTATTCTCATCTTTCCAATCTGCCACACTGTTGCCAAACATAGGACATACAAAACAGCAAGCTAGTTCAAGTATTGTACAGTGGCAACAAAATGCATTAATCAGGGCCTATGTTCACAAACAAGGATGTTGACATTCACAAACAAGTATCATATTTTTCAGTGATGCCATAATCAGTTCAAGTATTGTACATCATATTTTTGAGAGGTATGATAGAATAATAGTGGCACCAAACGGCTTACAGATGAGTAACATTGATAGTTCAAATGGCAAGCAAGCAAGCAAGCAGATCTTTAATTCGTCGGAACAAATAAGATCAAAGAAACATGTATCTATCTATCTACAAACAGAGTCGCAGCCAACTTGACATTCTCTTTCGGCTTGTGAGGACCCTAGTAGATAAAACAGTGAATAGGCGCACCCTTCTACAAAAAGAGGAACCTCCAGCACATAGAATATATGTGTATTATCACATTAAAAGATCATAGGTTTCAATGTGTTAGAATGAATTCAGATTCTAGAATTTGCTACAACAAATAATTAACTACATATTGAGATCAAAATATGTAGAAGGTGGAATCGTCGATGTCCATGGCCGTCACCTTGAATCGTCGATGTCCACGGCCGTCGATGGAGAAGGTGGAATGGGAGGCCTTCCTGCTCGTCCAGCTCCTCGACGACCACCACGTCCACGGCCTCCACGACCTACTCGTCCACGACGCTCTTGTCCAACTCCTTCATCCACATTCTCTTCCAGTGCTGCTGCTGCCGCCGCCGATTCACCACCAGCCGAAGGTCCACCGGACGAAGAACCACCAGCCACCATGCCATCACCCTGCAACCAATTCGCCGCGCCCGCCAACAATTCCTGGAATCCACCCGCGCCTCCCATGCCACCTGGCCACATGCCGGCGGGCACGCCACCCACGCCGGGGGCGCCTGGCCAAGCGCCTGCAGCCGCGCCACCCACGCCGGGAACGCCGCGCCATGGGCCTGCCGCGCCCGGAGCGCCGCCTGGCCATGGGCCCGTAATGCCCGGAGCGCCGCCTGGCCACGGCCCCGTCATGCCCGGAGCGCCGCCTGGCCAGGACCCTGGTCCGCCGGCCGGGCCAGCCATGCCGGCGCCGCATGGCCACAGGCCCGCGCCCGGCCATGGCGCTCCTCCAGTGCCAGGCCAGCCCGAAGCCGCCGCGACCCCGCCTACCGCAGCCGCCGCCGCGGGAGCGCCTGCCGCAGCCGCCGACGCGGGAGGGCCTGCCGCAGCCGCCGCACCAACACCTGCCGAAGCCGCCGCACCCGTGCCGCCGCTTCCCGATTCGAACGTCGTCGATCCGATCCAAGGAACAAAATCACCAACCGCGGCTTCGGGGGACCCTTCATCAGGTGTTCCGCCTCCGGATCCGGGCGGTGTCCCGCCTCCTTGGCCGCCGGAGCTGCTCGACGACGGCCGCCGCAATGGATTCATGGAGGAAGGGGACGAGCGAGAGGGAACAGGAGGGAGGCGCGGGCGTCACCCGTGCGTGACCTGAGGGAGGCGCGGGGTCACGGGAGAGGGACGTGCGGTGGCATTCGTCGTAATTGTGCGTCAAAGTCGAAGGGCAATTCTGTTCGAAGGCGCGGTGGAAAGATTCGTGAGCCGGAATGAGCAGCTATTTTCGGCTTTGGACCCGCAGTGCATTTCGGTGAAGCGCTTCTTCGTTCAAAACTTCATAAGCGCTTATTCTCTTTGATGTTTGGCACAGCTTCTCTCCATTTTTCTATAAGCAGGCAGTGAAGCAGCTGCAAAAGCAGCTGCCAAACAGGCCCTAATTTGGAATAGCACGACAGCACATGGCCTTGGAACTTGAAGCAGTTCAGTTTAGGGAACTTTCGGCTCCGTCTTTGACCCGAACTCTGCTTTGCCTTGCATGCGGATTCGCCGAGTTTCTGATGAGCCATTACGGCAAGATCAGGTTGACGGAATATGGAAAGTTTGGTCTCTGCGTCGACTTGGACTCTGTCTCTACTTGCAGGTATACGCCATCGTCGTCGAGTCGTCGACTAGACGTCTTGTTGCGAGAGCTGATGGCGGATCAAGATAAACAGAGCACGCCTTTTCGGGACTTGATGAAGCAGGGACATCGCAGCCGGGTCGCCGCGATGAGACCGGCAGGGACGTCGTCTTCATGCTGGTACGCCACGGCTGTTGGCTTCATGTGACGTAAGTGCCGAGTAATCGACTTGACGCTCGTCGCCGAGCCCCGGCAGTTGTTGATGTGTTTTTGGTCCATCGTACTCGACGGAGGATCCCAGCGCACCCCCTACCTGGCGCGCCACTGTCGAGATTATAGGATCTCGATAGATTTGTTATGGGGGCGAAGGAACCAAGAATACGATGGTGAACACGAGACAAGGAGTTTAGACAGGTTCGGGCCTCTCGGAGGATAAAAACCCTACGTCCTGTATGTCGTGGTATTGATTGTGTGTGTTTGAGAGGAGATCCTTGCCCGTCTTATATAGTCGGGGGTACAGGGTTACATGGAAAGAGTCTTAGTCGGTTACAACATGGAAATACTTGGAGTACAAGGCAAGAACCCTTTCCTATGTCCATCCGAGTAGTAGAACCTTCCATCTTGTATCGTGGGCTACTCGGTTTCTTCTGGGCTGATCCGACTACCCTTGTCAGGTTACTCGGCCCTTTGGTCTTGAGGGTACCCGGGGGTCATGGTAACGACACGGAGCAGCTAGGAGAGCTCGATTGGGTCGTCGGGCCAGATAGCGCCGCCGGAGATGGGGGGCTCGGAGGAGGAAAGCGGCGAGAGCGTGGAGTTGCCGCCGCCGCCGTCGGCGTTGGTGGTGGTGGAGTCGGGGGAGGAGGAGGACAAGCCGGTGGCGGCGTCGGAGAGGATCTTGGCGTAGGGCTGCTGCGCCTGGAGGAGCACGGGGTGGTCGGGGTACTGGTAAAAGAACTTGTCGTCGATGTCGTCTTCCATGAGCATGCGCGAGATGTAGGGAAGGACGAGGTCGTCCGAGGAAGCCGGGTCGCCGCCGCCTTCGTCGGGGCGCGGCGTTGGGGGCAGATCGAGGAAGAGAGAAGGGGAGAAGGGCTCAGGGAGGAGGGGGCCCTGCCCAACGGACTCCTCCAGCGAGGAGGCCATGGCGGGGCGGCGCTGGTGGTGCTGTTCAATTAGTGGGAAAAAAAAAAATCTAAGCTTCCAATAATGGGAGATGTACTACTCGTACAGCCGCAGGTGGTCGGGGAAGCCGGGAAGGAGAGGGCGGCGAACAAGTCAGCAGCAGTCAACGTCAATTTTTTTTTTTTGGGAGGTCAGACAACGAACAACAAGGGGAGATGGAGTGTGTACAGATGCTGACGGCGACTGCGACTCTGGTCTTCTCTAGCATATACTTACAAAAATAATTCTTATACTCCATACTAGTGCGCTACAAAAAGAGGATACAAAAAATAACACGCTCATTAATTTTAAAGATTCTAATTGATCTACGCTTCCAATAGATGTGATTCAGTCTTCATTGGGCAGCACAAGGCAATTGATGGAGTGATGTTGTACAACAACTCAGTTTGGAACTTGTAGCACTTTTTATTGTACACAGAGCAGCACCATCAGCTACTCTTTGTGATTTCAGATAGCATTGGAGAAAATAGTGGTCACTCCAAAAAGCCTGGGCCGAGCCCTGCCTGGGCCGGCCAAAATGGTCGTGCTTTGTGTCCGCCCATTTTAACCCGTCCGTTTGGCCATCTATAGCGGCTGGTCACGTAAGGAGGGGACCAAGGGGCCAAAATGGACCTGCATATCAACGAATATATTCAATTCCTTATCCGTTCCAAACATTTATTGGTTTATTAGTTAAAGTCAAATAAAATTGACGAATTAAAAAAGATAAATTACTTAAATATAAAAATGTATTTTATGAGAGTTGGTTTCACGATAAAATTGATAAAATCACTATACGTAATCAAGCAGGCATTATGAATCTTTTTATATTAATAGCCAACGATAAAAATGATGACTTCAGTCAAACCTATATACGCTTATATTCTGGAACGGTCAATCGGAGAGAGTATCCATCTATCTATCTATTATCTTAATATTTGATGACTAAAAAAGAGCCATCACATTCTCTCTCCAAGGCTAGAAACTATCATATTAATTGAGAAAATTAAAAATAACCACCACTCTATATAGAAAAAAGACAGCCAAAAAATATTCCTATACATGTGTCTAAATTACCACCATTGCAATTACAAGAAAAAGCTAAAATACTCATACAGTTACCCAGTAATGCCATTACAAACAATCACTCAAAAATAGCATTACTAGAAAAAAACATTGATAAGATGTATTTCTTGTTTGCAAGATTTTTCTTTTGGAAAAATTGTATTGAATCGTATTGTTGTAAAACTATCGCAATAAAGGGCTGGTGATCCGCCCCCATTATTATTATAAAAAATTAGTTCATTAGAAGCATCAGATTTTCTCACCGACCATAGTTAATTGTGGTAGTTAGATGTGAGCAAAATTATCAAATTTGTCCTCGTGCTTGGCTGGCTATAAAAGAGCATATGAGGAGAGGCAGACGTGGGTCACGAGCAAGGTTTTCCTTATCGATGCAACCGTTCCAACTGAATTGGACCGGTAAGTCCCGTTACCGGTCGGTAACCGATGAAAACTGAACAAAATTCGTCAAAACCGAACCAATAATAAATATACATTCAGCTATATATTTCTCTCCACATCTCTATGTTCATCAAATTGTGTGCTATGTGTGTCGGAAGCTGAGCTTGTCTTAGTTGGCTAGGTGGTGGAGGTTGTTGGTATTGCATCTCTACCCACTCAGGTTCAAGACTCCATACTTTTAAACTTGGGTGCCTATTTGGTTGCTATTTCTCTTTTTTAATGAAAAACAGCCTAACACCTACTAAGTTGGATCTTATTTTTTTTTTGTGCTGTGTGTGCATAAGTGACCTGTGACCCAATTAGTTTCACAACACATATCAATAAAAATATATAGCATTTACATTTATTTGTGTCAAACTTCTATTCAAGGAGAATGCATCCCGACACATCAAGGTTTCCGTGCTACTGCCAATTCCCCCTTTTCGTTATTGTTCTATTTGTGTATATGCTTGTAACGTGAAAGGGGTCTTGGCCTAGTAGTTAAGGCATCCGATTAGCACTTTTGAGATCCTGGGTTCGACTCTCGGTGGGAGCGAATTTTCTAGGATTTAACGGCATTTGTGCTTTCAGCGGTAGGCGACGTGGCCGTCGACAGCGAGGCGCCAGTGGTGACTTCGGGAATCTGGAGAATTGCCGGCTCAGTCTTCGAAGATGCTCATAGAGGTAGAGTTTACGTATATGCGTTCATAGAGGTGAGTGTGCGTGCGTTGTGAGTGTAGTGTGTAATTTCTAAAAAAAAAGTGTATATGCTTGTAACAGAGACACGAGGGATGCATAAGCCATGGAGCGTACCGCATGCAAGATGACGCCAGGATGACGCAGAAATGAACGTACGGCCGATGGATGGATCTGGATCATGTCATCAGGACTTATACTATGCATGAATCTAAATTGTTGTCATTCATCAAGAGTCAAGACCCTCCATCATGCGGACGTCCGCCGGCGGCGGCTTACAATATTATAGACAAATATACTAACCGCCGCTGATCACAAAGTTGTCGCAATAGGGCTGGAAACTGATATTGATACAAACAAAAACATCGGATGAGTGCTTTATGTTGAACCATACACGAAAATCCAACATTTATCCAGCCAAAGCTATACCACGGAAAAGACGCCGCGGATGTCACTTCCGACGCCATGAGCACGTAAGGCATTTCCGAGCGTTTATTTAGGGTATATTTGACAAGGATTGTTTACTCCAGTAACCACCGGAGCTGATCTGTATTAAACTGTTAATTAATTCTTCTTTTGATCACGAGATGCTCAAATGACAGATCGAAGTAGCAGCCATGTGGTTGGCCAAAGCACGAAAAGGACCCCTTCCAGGCTCTATAAATAATCCATCTCATGTGGTTGGTTGTTCCATCAAGCACAAGAACTCAAAAGGCCGATAGAGCAGTTTGAACTCCTAAAGCAGAGTTTGGGAAAGCAGAGGAGCTTCTGCAATGGCGCCGACCAAGATCTACATCGTGTAAGTAGCGACGAAGTGATGCTCCTCTACTCTCTTGGATTGTTCATGCTGATGTTTGACGAGTCGATTCGATCCTTGTTCATCAGGTACTACTCGACATATGGCCATGTCGCGACTCTGGCCGAGGAGATCAAGAAGGGCGTCGATTCCGTTGAAGGCGTTGAGGCCACCATTTGGCGGGTGCCGGAAACGCTGCCGGAGGAGGTGCTGGGGAAGATGCACGCGGCGCCGAAGCGCGAGGATCACCCGGTGATCATGGCGAAGCAGCTGGCGGAGGCGGACGGCGTGCTCTTCGGCTTCCCGACCCGCTTCGGCATGATGGCGGCGCAGATGAAGGCCTTCCTCGACTCCACCGGCGGCCTGTGGCAGTCACAGGCCCTCGCCGGCAAGCCCGCCGGCTTCTTCTTCGCCACCGGCACCCAGGGCGGCGGCCAGGAGACCACGGCGCTCACCGCAGTCACGCAGCTCACGCACCACGGCATGGTGTTCGTGCCCGTGGGCTACACCTTCGGCGCCGGCATGTTCGGCATGGACGAGGTCAAGGGCGGCAGCCCCTACGGCGCCGGCACGTTCGCCGGCGCCGACGGCAGCAGGTCGCCCAGCGAGACCGAGCTCGCTCAGGCCGCGCACCAGGGGAAGTACTTCGCCGGCGTCGCCAAGAAGCTCAATGCCTGATGGGGATTGTGAACTTATGATGCATTTCTTGTTGTTTGCAAGATTTTCTTTTTGGTAAAATTTGTTTGCAGCATTAAACTAGATCAATAAAATCATCTTTATTTGTGTCAAATTTCGAATGTCGAACTGGTAGAAATTTTCAATTCATTGTCTTGTGTACACTGGAGTTGACGACGACGTGCCTCGGAAGAATGCATCGCACATTGACATCAATTTGAGGATAATACAACTCCACGTTTTCGTCATTGTTCCATTTGCACATTAATTTGGTTCTAACCGAATAATTAAGGGACGTGATCTGGCATCTCCGTATAGTTTATATACATTAGTTATTCCTATCATCGTGCTCCACCTGACGCAAAGTGCATCACGATGCACTTTTCCTTTATCTTTCTTTATTGCTTTTTACAGGCAACCTATAAAAAATGGTAAGTATTGTAAAAAGAACAACATTCTGAACAATAGTTTAATGTATGAATGTTCAGAGTGATGACCGTTGCCGCGTTGTCTCCGTGAGGCGACCCCAAACCCTAGCCGCCATCAATCCCGTCACCACCAAATTGACGACCACCATCAGAGCTGCCGGGTGGCGGCGGCGGCCAGCGACGGCGCCTAAAGGGAAGCCGTTCGCATGCCCTCGGCCTTTTCCCCACTCACTACGTCCTCCCTTCTTCCTCAATGTCCCCCGGCCATCATCAACACCAAGGGTCATGCCCGGAGCACCTACTGTCCAGATCTGGACTTCCGCAGGCCAGATCCGATGGCCCGTAAGCTTTGGGGCCGGCACCCGGGGCATCGCGTGGTGGCGGCGACGGTGGCATGCCGATGTGGTGTGTTGGTGGCAAGGCGACGCCTCCGGCTGCGGCGTGGCGGGGTGGTGATGCGTCGCGGCTGCTGCACGGTGTGGCGGCGGGGTGGCGATGTAAAGTTGTGCGTCGTCGCGGCGGTGAACAGACCGGGGACTTCGGTGGCATGGTGTCGCGGTCGTCCTCAGTGTTGCTGCAGCAAGCCGACGAGGAATGGCGGCGGCATGGTGCCGCGGTCGTCCTCACGGAATGGAGAGGCTGGTTTTGACATGGCTGTCGGCGTGCTGCTGCAACAAGCAGCAAACATGGTGCCATGGTGGTTGCCGGAACAGAGATTAGCTGGCCATGAATTTGGTTGTGGAAGAGTTCATGCAGCGAAAGTGCCGCATTTGGTATGCGGGGAGGTGCTCCACCTTCGTATGGCTCGATTGCGGGGATCTACCCCAAATCCACATGACCCCTGGCATCCACACAAAAGTCGTGCAGCGAAAGTGCCGCACTCGATGTGCGGCTCCAGAAAATTCCATCCCCATATACCACAATGTCTACACCTTCGTCCACTACACATGCTCTAATTCTGCTTCATGCCTTTTGCGTGATGGTGTGAGCTGACATTTGCCTAATACTGGCGTTCCTCTTTGTGGAGTCTTCATCTCCTGATTGCATCGAATCACCATATGCCGGTGTGGCGAGACCATGATCCACTCTCTTGGATCTCCTCGTTTTTCTTTCGGTCATCCTTCCTCTTTTGTGGTTTCCTCCCCTCAAAGGGCGTCGGAGTACATCATTTGGACTTTGGATCCCGGATGGTTTTCTAAGCCGTTAAAATCACGATTGTCGTCTGTCGATCTTGACTCTATGCTCAACAGTCACACGCGATGAACATAAAAGAACAATACTCTGAACAACATTTTAATGTATAAATGTTCAGAATGATGCCCATTGAAAATGATGCACAAAAGCAATGAAAAATTTAAGATGCCATGTATGCAAGCATTGTCTGGCATTATAGCATAATCCTATCAATACTTAAACAACATCCAAATGTGAGAGATCAGAACCCTAAACATAGAAAAAGGGGGAAAATTACTAACCTACACAAACCATTAGTTCCTATAGAAGGTTGCCTGTTGTCGGATACCTATTTTTAGGTATTCGCGAGTTAACGGCTAAACCCTAATTAATTGACTAATACAAAGCCTATCCGAGACCTGGCGTTAATCAAGGGGAAAGCCCGTACCACCTCCGACCCTCGGGAGGTTGGACGATGGCCCGCACGGAACGACCCTTGTCGCTCGACTCCAGTGAGGTGGGAGTCACTCGAGCGGCGCGAGGCAGCATTTAACGCGCACGCAAGTGGGCGCGCTTTTACCCATCCCACAACGTAAAACGCCGCCCTCGCACGTCCTACAGAGACGTTTAACAGCAGTCAAGCGGCGGTGCACGTAGCACGCAGTAATAGTATCAACTTGTGCTGAACAGGATCGAGACAATCATCAAACAGTGATAAATAGGACTCGGACGCGACTGCCTCGACTTGACAGTGGACGATGTCACCGTCCTTGCCCGGGCGAGGAGGCCGCGGGGAAGGAAAAGCCCGTCCCTGCTCACGCACGATCTTCTCTCTTTTCCTTTCAGTTTTTTTCTTCTTTTCCTGCATTGTAACCCATCTCCCCTTGACCAGATAAAAGTGGCGATGGGCCACGGCACGGAGGGTCGATGCCATCGTTTTCTCACACACTTCACTCGTTCTCGCGTCACGCACGAACGGTCGAACACTTAGAGACTTGGGAGCATCTCCCTCTCTCGCATTGCTTGTAACCCCTACTACGAGCAACACGATCCGAACCATACACTGGACATAGGGTGTTCTTGCCCAAACCAGTCTAATCCACCATTTCAATCCATTCCAACTCAATCAACCAAGCGCGTAGTCTAATTTACTCGTGACCGGTTTACAACGCCGACACCTGCTGAACTACAAAAGTGCGCAGTTAACCTATAATCATTTAACCATTGTGAGAGAAACTGAATTGAACATGCACGCATGTACTCCCATGCGTTGCTACGGGAACTTGAAATTATACAATTAATGCACAAAACCATCCAGGTTCCATGTTTTAAACTTTCAGGTCAAATGATAGGCGATTCAGGAGCTTACCAATATGCACCTCAAATTTAACTCGACCTATCCTTTGTGTAGCATGACAGAACAGAGCTAAGAGCAAGCCCAACAATGGGCTTGTAGCCGGACACGTCACTCTTGCAGCAGCAAAGATTCTTTGCTTGGCTCGTCATGCTGTCGCCGATGAAACACGGGCTCCAAGACAAAAAGCAGTCAGGTTTGCTGCTTTCTCACTAGTTTTGTGGGTCCATCATCATTGATGCATGCAGCAAAGTGAAGGAGAATGGGAAGAAAGAGAGTCGAAATGGGCCCCACGTTACTGTTGTTGAGACAGTCTAACGCTGACTATTGTGTGAACAAGCTGTAGTGGCTGGGCTTGGAGCCAGGCATAGATGTCCAAATGGGCAGCCCGGTCCAGCACGGCATGGGCCCATTGAAGCACGGCCCAGTTATCATCGGGCCGGCACGGCACGCGGGCCTGACGGGCCGTGCCAAGGCAGCCCATGGGCTCAGGTTTCAGCCCACGGCACAGCACGCATGTACTTAACTGTGCCGGGCCGGCCCATTTAGCACGACGGCCCACCTAACATGACAGCCCATTTAACAGATTTAGAGAATATTCAATGTTAAATCATGCAAAAATAGATGTGAGAAGGTGGATTTGAACATGAGACTTGATGAGATCAAGAGAACCAACTTACCAACAGACCATGATAGCTTGTATGTTTACATAATATATAAAAATATATTTATTATGTACTAATCGGGCCGTGCAGCCCGTGCCGTGCTGCTCGTTAGGCGGCACCCTCGGCCCAAGCACGGCCCGACGTACGGACCGGGCTAGCACGGCTCATATATTTTTGTGCCGTGCCCGTGCTTAGGCCGGGCCAAAACTTCGTGCTTCGTGCTGGCCCATGTAGCCCAGCCCATTTGGACATCTATAGAGCCAGGAGCTTGGCGCAACTATTGGCCCTGCTCTAATGGCGAATCAGGAGACAAATGGGCTCATACATAACCTGACATGCTTTGTGACTGAACATTTGAAATGCACATATGACAAAGAGCTTAAATATATTTTATTTGTTTTGTCACAAATTTACCACATCTATATTAGTGCTTCAGGCTCTTCTTATCAATTAACAGTCAATTGACGTTGTGTCTATTCAAGAGTAAAAGGTTGTATCTGCATTTCTTTTCTCCCTCAACTGAACCCCTTTCATGGCGAAAGGGCTCCTAGCTGAGTTGGTTAGGTGGCCTGAGTAGCACTCCTGAGGTCCTGGGTTCGATTCCCCGTGGGAACGAATTTCAGGCTGGGGTTAAAAAAATCTCCTCGTCCCTTCCTTTGCAAAGCATAAGTCAAGGCCCGGCCGAGGTCGGGGTTTCGTGGCCCCTGTGACGTAAGAGTACAGGTTAAGGCCCGGTCCAGTAGCTCACACGGTTACGGGCCCCTGTGTAAACATGGGGAGGGGGGTTCGGGGGTTTTCTAGGTCTACGTGAGAGATCCTTTTCTTATAAAGAAAGCCCGGGGACGGCTTGTCCCCTTCAGGTCCAGTTTTTTTTGAACCCCTTTCATGGTTATCATAATAACAACAGTATTGCAGCTATCCTTTTAAAAACCTTGAACAAAATAGTGCAAAATTACAAACATGAATGATAGCCGACTTTGAATAATTTGAATTTTTATCCCTTCTTCAGACTGCAATAAACCCCACTTTAGTCCATCACATTTAACATTATTGATTCTTTGTTGGGCAAAGCACTCTACTAGGAAATCCTGACAATACAACATGATAATGTTTCAATAGTTTGGGGGAAATGAGCTTGTTGTATCTCGTGCAATTTCTTTAGATGTAAAGGCACAATTAAATATGTTTACTGTACCATGATGCAGCAGGAATATGAACTTCTGAAGCCACGATATTTGCCACTTTGGCAGAACTTGCTTCAAAGATCTCACAATACATAGATTTCCTGATATCTCTAAAGTGTTGTTTGGTAATAGGGAAATAGGTGGTGGGATTGGGATTGGAAAATAGCACTTAATGAAATAAAAGGCTGAGATTTTATTAGATGGCTGAATCAAAGGTCTAGATTTCTTAAACCATTTCCTAATCCCTATCCCAATTTTCATTTCCCTATTACCAAACAGCACCTAAGAGGCTTGGTGAAATCCAGTTACACGTGGCTCACTTATGCCCCTAGTTCATGAGAAAAAAGAGAAGGAACCGAGAAAAACCACTCTTCTTTTATTTTTCAGAACTTTATTGGCACCACGCAAAACACCGTACAGAGTCCACATCTCACACGAAAAAGTGCACGCCGCCCGCGACGTGTGCTGAGATGGCAATGGGCGGGCTTGACATGTCGATGCTCAACTGGCCGCGAGGACGTCAGAGCGCCTCTTGTATTCCTCCTTTTTTCTTTGCTTGTTACTAGTATATAGATAGTATTCCTCATTTGGTAGATATGCTAGAGAAGACCAGAGTCGCTGTCAGCCACCAGCATCTGTATTCTGTATCAGTACTGGATAGCCCGTTCAAAAAAAAAAAGTACTGGACAACCGAGAAGAACAACTGCTCCTCCGTTGCTCCGTCTCCCATTGTTGCGTTGACTGTTGATTTCTTCGCCGCCTTCTCCTTCCCCGGCCAACTTCTCTTGTACAATCCATCTCCCATTATTGGAGGGAAGCTTTTATTTTTTCCACCCATTGAGCAGCATCGCTCGCCAGCATTGGCCTGCTCAAAGCTGCCAACTTTATCGCCGCCCGACCACCATGGCCGCTTCGCCGGAGGAGTCCGTTGAGCCCTTCTACCCCTCTCTCTTCCTCGACCTGCCCCCGACGCCGCGCCCGGACGGCGGGGGCGGCGGCGGCGACCCAGCCTCATCGGACGACCTCGTCCTTCCCTACATCTCGCGCATGCTCATGGAAGACGACATCGACGACAAGTTCTTTTACCAGTACCCCGACCACCCCGTGCTCCTCCAGGCGCAGCAGCCTTACGCCAAGATCCTCTCCGACGCCGCCACCGGATCCTTCTCCTCCGACTCCGCCACCACCAACGCCGACGGCGGCAGCGGGAGCTCCACACTCTCGCCGTCTTCCTCCTCTGGGCCCCCCGCCTCCGGCGGCGCCATCTGGCCCGACGATCCAATCGATCTCACCCAGCTGCCCCGCGCCCCGCCGTACCCCGAGACGGAGGTGGCGCTCGACGGCTTCACCGCCGACGATGTCAGCGCCTTCTTCTCGCCCGAACAAGATGGCGCCAGCGAGGGGCTTCAGCAGAGCCCGACCCAATTGGGGAACGCTTCCTCCGCCGGTGACAACGGCGCCCACAGTCCAGCCACATCGGAGGAGGAGGAGACGAAGACAAAGTCCACCGCCAACTTGCCCAGGGCCGGTGGTGATGAGGATGCTCTGGTCTCTGCCTTCTTCAGTGGTCAGAACAGGGAGAGCGCAGACATGCTCAACATGGCATTCCTCAAGGGCATGGAGGAGGCCAGGAAGTTCTTGCCCACCAACAACAATTTATTCGTTGACCTCAACACAACATCTGGGGATCATTTGCCTAGAGACAGCCAGGTGAAGAAGGATGAGACTTCTTTGATTTTCCAACGAAATGGTAATGGCAGAGGCCGCAAGAAACGGCAAGATTGGGATTACTTGGAAGCTGAGACAGGCAGGAACAACAAGCTGATGATGCGTGAGCCGGAGGAAAGCGGTGAGATTGTTGATAAAATTGTTTTCAATGGGTACGAATTGTGCCTCAAGGAAATGCAGGGATTGCGCATCGCCATGGGCAGCGAGGCTAAGAAAAACACCAGGAAGGGGGATATGAAATTAAGAAAGAGAAGACAGAGCACCAGTCAGGTGGTGGACTTCCATGCCTTATGCATCTACTGCGCACAGGCAATGGCCACAGGTGACCGCCGGAGTGCAATCGAACTTCTTAGACAGATCAAGGAACACTCCTCGCCGAGTGGAGACGCCACACAGAGGTTGGCACATTGTTTTGCTGAGGGACTAGAGGCGCGGCTGGCAGGCACAGGGAGTGAGGTGTACAAGTCACTCATGTCGAAGCGCACCTCGGTCATGGAGTACCTTAAGGCCTACCAGCTTTACCTGGCAGCTTGCTGCTTCAAAATGATGGCGTTCAAGTTCTCCAACAAGACCATATCCAACCTCATTGCTGGGAGGAAAAAAGTGCACATTGTAGATTATGGCATGCACTACGGGTTTCAGTGGCCAAATTTTCTGAGATCTTTAGCTGATAGGGAGGGCGGGCCACCAGAGGTGAGAATCACAGGCATTGACCTTCCCCAGCCTGGGTTCCGCCCTGCTGCTCGGCTTGAGGAGACTGGGCGCCGTCTCAGCAGCCGTGCCCACCAGTTTGGTGTGCCATTCAAGTTCCATAGCATTGCAGCAAAGTGGGAAATGGTCCGGGTTGATGATCTGAACATTGATCCTGATGAGGTACTCATTGTGAATGGTATTGTTCATTTTGCGAACTTGTTGGATGAGGGAAAAGACTTGGATAGCCTGAGCCCTAGGGATGTGGTCCTCAACAACATCCGGAAGATGCGGCCTGATGCATTCATCCTCTTTGTCATGAATGGCTCGCATAACTCACCATTCTTCGTTACACGATTCCGTGAGGCAATGTTTTATTACTCGGCAATGTTTGACATCATGGATGCCACAACCCCACGGGATAATGAACAACGCTTGCTGGTCGAGCGGGACCTATTTGGGAGGGCTGCCCTGAATGTCATCGCCTGTGAGGGCTTGGACAGAGTGGAGCGCCCCGAGACATATAAGCAATGGCATGTGCGGAACCAACGAGCGGGGCTGAGGCCACTTCCCTTGGATCCAGAAGTTGTTAAGCATGTAAGGGAGACGGTCCGGAGTCAGTACCACAAGGACTTTGTCATTGACATGGATCGCCAGTGGCTACTGGAAGGGTGGAAGGGGCGTGTACTCTATGCCATGTCAACGTGGGTTGCAGATGACTCTAAGAAATTTATCTGATTTTCTTCATCCATCCTGCATTTAGATATTGGACAATGGCTGATATATCAGTGTTTCTGCATTATCAACATCGAACACTGTTCAGCTGCTGTGCTTCATCGGACCTTGGTTCAAGATGGCCTGGACTAGAGGTGAAATTTATAAGCTAGAAATAAATAAGGGAATAATAGTGTCTTGTAATGTAAAACAGATGTTTAATTAGGTGGTATTGTTGTTGCTTAGAGCTATTATAGGACTATAGATATAGTTCTGTACGTATTGATGCTGCACTTGTGAATTTTTACAGCAAACTGAAACTGAAGAGCTTGTTATTCTGTGTCTGACAAGCAATATACCATACTGTTTGACAAATGTAGTGAGATGTCTAGTGAAGTTCACTCTATGTTATTCCATCAGATTTGTGGCTCTTCCTTGCATCTAGAAAAAATAAATATGTGAAGCATTAAAGCTGTACTGGTTATTCAGAGTATTAATTTCGGAATTTTAACTTCTTTTTTTGTGATTGCTTCAAATGCAAGATACTATATTTCCTCCTGGTTTGTCGTAAGTATCAAATTTCCCAGATGGTTTCGGCTGAATACGTATATCCATTCTTTCACTTGGAAATTGAAGTTGGGGGCAAGCAGGCATGCTCTTGCACAATGTATCAGCCGACATAGAGTTCACTGATTTTCTTTTGAAAACCATCAGTAAATTTCTCAAGATGTTTGCATTTTGCCTGTTACATTGTCAGCAGCCATAGAAGCTGGTAACACACTCTCCCAATTGTTAGTAGCACCTGACTCAAGCTTGCACCTAGTTGCGAAAGCTCACGAGCTGCGTCATTTGCATGATCTGTTAGACTGTTACCATAAAAAATGGAACAAGATTGGAAATTCATCCATATAAGCCTTTTTGCTTCCTCACCACCACAGCAACCTGAGAAGCTACCTCTGTTCAATGCATACACAAGGATTTGGGCGTCAGACTCAAAAACAAGATCTGCAGTACCAACTTACCCAGCTGGATGCCAGTTTGCTTCTGCCAACGCATGGAACTCAGCTGAAAAGGTGTCTGCAATATGATGAATTTTAAGTCTCAATCTCACCCGTCACCTTGCAGTGACTTCCATATTTGAGTTGTAGTGCCTTGGCTTGTGTGTTCTTGAATATTTGCAGACATTCCATGGAGTAGCACTGAGCCTTGAAACATATAATTTGACATGTAGAAGCTGGATCTCCCTCCCTGGTTCTATTCCGGTTGTGCCCACCAACTCCAGATGAAAACTATGATGATCAAATACTTTTCAACTGGCAAATTCCAGAATTCTGCAACCATCACTGAAGCTGATGCAATTTTTCATCAATTTTCCTTCTAATATCCTTGAATCCAAGTAATTGGCAAAATTGTTTTGGCCTTAATACTATTCTGAAAAACAATGAACCGTAGATTCCTCGAAAAAAAATTCTGAAAAACAATGAAAACTCTGTCTGTAATTTGCCAAATGGCCCTAGCAACATAACATTCAAAGATAGACGTTGTATATTGGCATTTTGATTGCAGAAACTACACTTGACACTTCCTTTCCATTTTTCTCCTTGCTAAATTATCTTTGGTTAGATAATCCCTCTGCCAAGGTACATAGGAAGATCTTATTAGTTGTAAAAATTGGGACTTTCTTTCCATTTTTCTATTTAAAATTATTCTTTGATAGATATTGCTGGTCAAAATTGATTTTTTTTACCTTGACTAAATCCATAAATGTTTTATATTTATTAAACATTGATGAACTAAACATAGATAGCTAGTTAGATTAATAGATAAACAAATAGATAGATAGATTATAAATAAATGCTGAAACGGCTAGGAACTAAACACTCGCTGATAGCATGCTTGTAACACAGTATGCAACACAAAGACGTCATGGAGTAGCACACCCACAAGCTCCTCCAAGGTGAAGACGGTGGGGACGTCATTTCCGACGCTCCGAGCACGTATGGCATGCAAATTGTTTCTGAGCATTTATAGTACTCCTTCTGTCTTAAAAAGAATAACGTTTTTATTTTTTACCATCATGTTTGATCGTTCGTCTTATTCAAAATTTTTATATAAATTTTAAAACAAATATGTCATGATTAAAGTATTGCTAATGATAAAACAAGTTATAAAAAAATAAATAATATTTACAAAAAAAATTTGAATAAGACGAACAATCAAACTTTTTATCTGAAAGTAAAAACGTTAAGTTTTTTGGGACGGAGGAAGTATTTAGCAAAGACTTGACCAGGATTGTTTACTCCAATAACCACCAGAGCTCATCTGGATTATTTTAGTGCGGCCTTTGGTCACGAGATGCTCAAAGCATCATCACAGTAGCAGCCATCGTGGTCAAACCACAAAAGGCCCAGGCTCTATAAATAATCCATCAACTGGTGGGTTGTTCCACCGCCGGGCACAAGAACTCAAAAGGCAGAAAGAGCAGTTTGAACTCCTTCCAAGGCAGAGTTTGAGAGCTTCTGCAATGGCGACGACCAAGATCTACATCGTGTAAGTAGCAACGAAGTGCTATAGATTCTGCAACGCTCCTCTCTTTTCGATTGTTCATGCTGATGCTTGATGTCTCGATTCCAATTTCAGGTACTACTCGACATATGGCCATGTCGGGACTCTGGCAGAGGAGATCAAGAAGGGCGTCGATTCCGTTGAAGGCGTCGAAGCCAGCATTTGGCGGGTGCCGGAGACGCTGCCGGAGGAGGTGTTGGGGAAGATGCACGCGGCGCCGAAGCGTGAGGAGCACCCCGTGATCACGGCGGCGCAGCTGGCCGAGGCGGACGGCGTGCTCTTCGGCTTCCCGACGCGGTTCGGCATGATGGCGGCGCAGATGAAGGCGTTCCTCGACTCCACCGGCGGCCTATGGCAGTCGCAGGCCCTCGCCGGCAAGCCCGCCGGCTTCTTCTTCTCCAACGGCACGCAGGGCGGCGGACAGGAGACCACGGCGCTCACCGCGGTCACGCAGCTCACGCACCACGGCATGGTGTTCGTGCCGGTCGGATACACCTTCGGCGCCGGGATGTTCGGCATGGACGAGGTCAAGGGCGGCAGCCCCTACGGCGCCGGAACGTTCGCCGGCGCCGACGGCAGCAGGACGCCCAGCGAGACCGAGCTTGCCATGGCGGAGCACCAGGGGAAGTACTTCGCCGGCGTCGCCAAGAAGCTCAAGGCCTGATCTGATGGGGATTGTTGTAAACTTACTAAGACGCATTTCTTGTTGTTTGCAAGATTTTATTTTTGATACACAGCATTGATCCAGATCAATAAAATCATCATATTTATTTGTGCCAAATCAAACTTTGTGTGCCTACTGCCAGTAGAAATTCTCAATTCGTTGTGGTGTGTACACGGGTGTTGACGACGACGTACTTACCTCGGGAGAATGCGTCATCGCACATTGACATCAGGTTTAAGGATAATACGACTTCACGTTTTCGTCATTGTTCCATTTGTACATTAATTATGCTTCTTCTAGCAGAATAATTAAGAGAGATGGATGCATGGATCTCTTGAGGCCATGGTGCGCACTGCGAGACAACGTCAGGGTGACGCATACATGACGTACGGACGATCGATGTCCCCTGCATCATGCCATTCAGCATGTTCGGCTCGCTGCTTTGCACCTGTTTGCAGTTATTTTTTCTGCAACAGCTACAGTGTTCGCAGTTATTTCTTCTGCAACAGCTACAGTAAAACGGCTGCTTCGCAACGAGGCGAACAGGCTGATTGTCATCCATTAAAACCCTCCGCGATGCATGTATCTAAACTGGCATGTACGACCAAGGTTCACAAAACCGGACGAACCGGTCTGGTTTACCCGAAAAACCGGACTTACCGGTCCGGTCCGGTTAGCAAAACCGACCGGTATTTCGCTAAAACCGACACTGTGTTCTCGAACAAAACGGTAAACCGCTCGGTTTTTCCGGTTTACCGAACCGGTTTTCCCTGTTTTTCCGAAATTACAAACCTTGTGTACGACACGATCGTCATTAATCTTGTTTTTTTTTTTTTCGCTCAGCCGCATGCACATCGGGCCACCGGCGGCTTACAATTTTGGAGACAAATTATATAGTGCCCTGTATTTATAAAAAAAAAAACGGCTGGTGCTGACCATAAGGTTGTCGTGGTGGTCGGTAGTAGTTGATAGATTCAATCATCCATGAGTGGTTTATGAAGAATCCATACACGAAAATCTGACATGTCACAAGCCCTGCCTACAAACTATGGATGAATACCACATTTATGGTGGAATCATGAAACTCTATTGAAAAGTATGTCTAGAAATTTTCACATGCTGGAAAAAGCTCAAATACGTAGATGAAATGGTATCCATCCATTATATGTATAGTAAATTTCACAAGTCCAAACTCAACTTCATTTAGGGCATGTTGTATTTTGCCAAAAAAAAATTAATCATATCTTCAAAATGCTGTTCAGTTCGTACCAGAAACGTTTTTAAACATTGTGTTTAAAAAAATATCATTTCACTAGAAAGAATATTTTAGTTCAATATGTTCGCATTATGAATGGGACACCGGAACCTACGCTATTTTGCTTCGGTAGTTGGCCAACAACTCGGCGTTGTCTGCTAATTAGATGACTGAAAAGAGAGGATGCTGTCTAAAAAAAAAAAAAAGAGAGAGGATGCCCTGCGAGCATCTATCTGGTGGAGTACTCAAGTTAGGATGCATTCGTTCTATCCCTTCTAAATTTTAGACCTGTCATATCAAAGAGAATTTTATTATTTAAGAGTACTAAATAAAGTTTAATGACAAAACTTTTTTACAGGTAGATACATCTTTACGAGACGAATCTAACAAGCCTAATTAATCTATGTTTTGCTACAGTAATGCTACAGTAACCATCGTCTAATCACGGCTTACTTACACTCATTAAATTCGTCTCGCGAATTAGACCAGGGGTTCTGCAGTTAGTTTTATAATTAAACTTTATTTAATACTCTTAAATGATAAGATTGTTTTCTCTAAATTTTAGACCCCATGCAACGAACATCCCTTTAATAGTTATTAATGTTCTTTTCGAGAGACATGATTCGGCATCTCCGTATAGTTTATACACATTAGTTATTGCTATCATCGTGCTCCACCTGACACAAACTGCATCACTGATGCAATTCTTTCTTTATCAGAATAAGTTCATGGTCCTAATATACAAAGTTGATTTCCTCGCAAAAAAAATTATACAAAGTTGAATGACAATATATCGATCCCGCTATAGGCAACTTAGTATTTAGGCATACAATCAAATGTTATAGGAAAATTAGGTATTTATGTGTTTATCTCCAATTTCAAATATTAAAAACAAAATAACTTTGAAGAAATTCAAAACCAAAATTTCTGGCTAATCAGCTCGGCTTCAATTTTATTGTTTTACCATTTTTTTTTGTCCAATCCTATGTATATGGCCGAAATGAACCTTGTTCTATACTATCAATTGTGGGATCGTGGTTCGAAAGAAGCTCCTAAATTGCACAGCCCAACAACCATGCGGCCCACTACTCTTACCCTACGGCCCATAGGCGCCATGTTGCTTTTTTCCCCAATAATCTCTATTACTAACTATGCTTACCTTTATCTAAACAAAAAAGACTATGCTTACCTTTATTTTATGCGAAGCATAATACAAACCGAGTACTCACTTGCTAAGCACGTAAAAAAAAAAGTACTCACTTGCTGAGTTCAGAAATTGAATCTGAGTAGATTCGTTCTGCCAGCAGAAATCTAACCAGCTCAGTTATGCCAGTTTGCAATATAGCCTATATGTTTATTGATTTATAATTTGTATTTATTCATCAGAAATTACAATAGTTTTAACATTTAAATATTAAAAATCAATATTTGGATATACTTTAAAACTTTTGAATTAGTACATAAAAAATTTTAAATTTTTAAAAATATAGAGACAAACTTGTAAGATTTTATTGATCTTATACAACATAATGGTTTAAATGGAGCCTTGTATCATGTGGTTAGAAGGCTCCCTCTAGGCTTGTTTCGCTGGGTCCATGTGGGAGAGTTGGTTACATAGCAAGCGTTTAAGCCTTTAAGACCCCCTTTTAACAGTACTCCACTTCCTAGTATTGACCTGGGCTCACATTGCACCTTGAGAAGAGCATTCAAAAGCTTTTCATATTAAGTTTCATTCTCGCTTTCTAATGTAATTTTTTTTATATTTCTCTCTTCCTTCACTCTTCATTTTCTGTGTGCTCTATACATATTTATCGCTTCTTAATTTTTGTACCCAAGCTTGAAACGTTTGAGGCTTACTTTCAACACGTTTTTTTTTTAAATGTACTTTCAACACGTTGGTTGTAGATTGAAAGTCGTAATTGTGAAAATGAGAGTACCCTTTTGCACGGCTTCTGTCAATTCTTGCAATTTTATTTTTGTTTGACAGATGGTTATGTCACAAATTTGATTTTGTTCCTTTGGCTGTGCTTTGACGATTTTCAGCTACTGCGCGAGAGAAGCAATTGCACCAAATTGGAATGGCAAAACGGGTAAAGAAAGTAAGAAAGACACGGGGTTCTTCTACCCGGTCCAGGTATTCTTCATTTTTCCGGAAAAGGAAAAAGACAGCAAAAAATCTTAAAAGTAAAGAAACACAGGAAGTCCCCGTGGACCGGCGGCAGCAGCCCTATAGCCAATCAGATCCGTTCCACCTCCATCTTGGCATCTTCCCCTCTCTCTCTCTGCCTCTGCCTCTGCCGCCCAATACGCACGCCTCACCGCAGAATCGCCTCGCCGCCATCCACCTCCACGGAGCTCTTCCCCTTCCCTTCCAGTCGTCATCCATCCCCTCTACTGTGCTGTTCTGGAGTGGAGATCCTCCGGGCTTGGATCGGCTCCGTCGTTTCTTGGTAAGGAACCCTAGCCTTGGGCTGCTTCGACGGATCGTTCGTTCTGTTCTTGAGGATCTTGTCCGTTCTTAGCCGCCATCAATCGAATCTAGATCCTTACTGTTCGTTGCGCATTTGTTCCCTGTTATATTGCGGTAATAGCAGTTCCTGTCCGAAAAATTGATGGATTCTTGCGGTGTAATCTTGATTCCGCAACGCTATTCATTCTTGAATCTTGGGTTTGGCGTAGTGGAGAAGACATGTGCACCGGCTTACAAATCTAAGGTCCGCCTCTTGCGACGTCGTGTCGATGCCTTCCAGGCTTCTGGCTCGCAAAGGAAACCTGGCAAAAGTGCAAAAGCTCGTGCCTGCTCACGGGGTTAGGGACGTGTCTGTGTGTGGTGGAGCCTCTGGGCGTAGGACCTTTCAATAATTAGGGAACATCCCTGTACCTTGCGCCTTTTTTTCTCTTGGTATGTATGCTTTGTGATGAGGTCCTGGGGTAGGAAGGATCTGGGCATGAAAAATCGTTCTTTTGATCTGAACTGGTTCCTGATGCAACCTGTGTTCCACATGTCCGGTTCTGTAATTCATTCTTCTTTTAACTCGTGTGGGTTATGGGAACAGTTGAGGAGGTTAGCTTGAAACTGAATAATTTGGAATCATCTGAGTTCAATTGAGTGCTAACTGATGTGTAACTATCACTATGTGGTGCTTTTCTGTTGTATTAGTTGGATACATTGACTACTCATTGGCAGAATTCTGGTACTCAAGAAACTGAACAGAGTTAGGACTGCTGCTTAATATAAGCTGAGTATGTTAAAATTTAGCTTCTTGATAATTGCATACCATGACAACTTTAACTTTTCATCCTCTCCAGAATGTTTATTCACTCTTGTTTTCATTTTTTTTGCAGGATTTTATTTTTGAGCACATGCATCCTTCGGGATTTGTCTAGTTCCTAAACACTGGCAGATATCAAGAGACCACACACACCTCGCACCTCTAAGTGGGTGTGGGTCTGCAACAATCCTTCAACCAACTTATCCTTGCCTTTGGGAGTGAGCCCAACCTACATTTGGAGACTGCGCCGAGCATTGGAGGGCCTTTTTGTTGATTACGGCTAATTCCCAACAGCAGCTGAGATGTGACAAATTTGCTGAGTTGAGTTCTCTAAGATAGTTCTATGATTAGCAATGTGATTGGCCGGAAAGTGTTTCTGGTGTGTTGGTGATCACAACAATCTCTTATGGTTAGGTTCTTTTGCTTTTCATCCTCTACCACACAACACAGATCAAAGGTATGGAAACCATTTGATGCATTTTATTTCTTTCCTTCGCATTGTGCTTCCATCTTGGAACTATTAGTGTGTGTCAGCTAATTACTTTTTATACTTTTCTTTTGTGCTCTTAGGAGGTTTTTTCGCCAGTACATTACACCATGCTTGACACTTCAAAGAAGGATTCTCGGGATCCAACTGTGAATCCCCCGACTGGGTCAGCTAGTCCAAACCAGATGGCAGATGAAAATAATTGTTCAGCTGTTAGCGGGCATTATGGCACTAGCGCATCATCTCATCAAGAGTGCTGGAGGTCAGAAGACTTGAATAGGTCTGCATGCTCTGATGACAGCAAGGAGGTTGGGCGCCTAAAGAAGAGCCAGTCTCTCGGAAACATACTTCAAAAGGACCGTGGCCATAGTTACAGTGAAGACACTGAGTGTGACATTATAGACCACGATTTCAATAGCACTACAGCTGTTGGAGAAACGGCTGAGCTGTGCAGCACAAAAAATGTGGATGCTTTGGGTGTCTCATCTGACCTGATCAGCCATGACCTTTGTGAACCTTCAGGTGATCATGCCATGAACTCTGATAGCCATCACATGTCTTATTCCCAAAGCAAATTTCCAAGATCACAGTCTGCTGTATTCCAGAATGATTGCACCAGTGACCAGGAAGGTTCTGTGGATTCTGAGATACTAGGTTCTCGTTGCAGATCTGTTGACGGTTTGTGTTCTCTGTTTGATGAGAAGGTAGGCTACCTGAGTGGCAGTGAAATGCATCGCTGTCAGTCAAATTTGGATCTGTATGCTGGACCTCCAGATATATACCGTACATTAAACATGGAGGACAATGGTTCACTTGGTTGCTCTGATGCTGCTGATGAGGGTCAACGGTCTTCTGGGAGCGCAGAAGAACAATTTGTGAGGGATGGTATGCTAGTAGGTCATGAATACTGGGATGTCAAATACATCAGTGGTGACCACTCAGTTAATCCAGTTGCTCCTTTCTGCACCGATTCAGGGGATGTCTCTCACCGTTCTGCTATTGATGGTGGCCTCAATGAAGCTATGGATCAAGAGATAGAAGAGAAGCTGCGGAACAGAGATAGCACACACCACAAGCAATCACTTGTTATTGAAGTGCCTGACCCTTGGAACATGTCGAATACAAATGATATTAGTGAAGAACCTGAACACAGTAAAACTGATATCGATGGGGACCCAAAGGAACTTACTCCAAGAACTTATAGCATTAAAAGAATTGAGGAATGGATCAGCCAAATTGAGATGGATGATATCACTGTGGATGAGCAAGGAGAACGCTCATCTTCTGCTTTGGCAAAATCTAGTGAGCCAGTTACTGGTGTTTCTGCTGTGCGTCCTGATGCCAAAAGTCCACTTGGCATGGAGATAGCGTACACATATATTTCAAAGTTAACTCCTGTTTCATCCTCGGCACAGTTGGCAAACCTTGGTTTGGTTGCTATCCCAAGACTGAGTGCATTCGCAGGCTTGCGTCTCTTGAACTTATCAGGGAACTCAATTGGTGAGCCTTCTTTCTTTCCTAGATCTATCGGTCCATAGTGTCGTGTTGTTTTTCTTCCCATTGTTTTTTGCCAACTGCTCATTTGTTTTCTGATTATTAAACCATCAAATTGATTGTATCTGGATCTTTCTTCACAGTGCGAGTAACTGCTGGAGCTCTTCCAAAAGGCCTTCACGTGTTGAGCCTGTCGAAGAACAACATCTCAACAATTGAAGGTCTTAGAGAATTAACACGTTTGCGCTTACTGGATATCAGCTATAATAGGATATCAAGAATTGGCCATGGTATGATGTTGCCACCGTGTACTGCTTTTCTCCTGATTTATATATGTTTTGTCTAGGTTGTAGTCGCATGATAAATTCTTATGACATTTACCCCTATTTTCATTTTATGACTAATGAATTATGCTTTAGATTCTTAACTATCTTGAGTGATGTGAAAATAATTGTTCCTGGTTTAATTGTTGATAAATTGCATGGTATTATGATTATTTGACTGCGAGATGACTATCTTTAGACTTACAATTTGGAGCAATTTTTTTTAGGTTTGGCCTCCTGTTCTTCATTGAAGGAAATATATCTTGCTGGTAATAAGATTAGTGAGGTAGATGGTCTTCACCGCCTTCTGAAGCTTAAGGTTCTGGACTTACGCTACAACAAGATTTCTACATCCAAGGGCCTCGGACAGCTAGCTGCAAATTACAATTCTCTTGAAGCTATTAACCTTGACGGCAACCCCGCACAGAAGAATGTAGGTGATGAGCACCTGAAGAAATACCTCCTAGGCCTCCTGCCAAACCTTGTCGTCTACAACAAGCAGCCTATAAGAGCAACTGGCTCAAAAGATGTCTCAGACCGTCATTCCCGCAAAATATCTTCTTCCCATCGTTCTGATCGTGGTGTTAGATCAGACCGCAAGTCCTCCAGACTGGTGGGTGGCTCATCTTCTCACAAGACACAGAGCTCACGACATGCCCGTTCTGGTTATGCTTATGGCTCAGGCTCTTCGATGAAGCATTCACGGGGCAGAAACTTTCCCATTTCGTTGATGGGGTCAAGACCAGCTGAACAAGTGAATGCTGTAGATCTGGCAAAGCAAACCCAAATAGAGGGAAAAGCGCAATAAGAGCATTCAAGCACAAGTACCTGGACCGTCTTGTTCTGCGGAGCAAGGGAACCTGGACCGTCTTGTTCTGCAGAGAAAGGGAACAAGGCACCAGCTTGCTGGTTATTTTTTCTCCTATGAATAAAGCTCGAAACAATAAGCTGAGCGGTCCTTTGATATCATATATTGTATGAGCCATTTGGTGACAATTGATGAATGTGTATTTTTAGAATAATCCCGTTGTGATGTCGGAGTGTATTAATAGAATTTTGTTTTGGATTAAGTACGTGATTGGGAATTGGATTGACACAGTATGTTACGTATTCCTTTTTGTGTTGTGTTTGTCTGGAATTGAATTGGTACCGCACTTTGGTCTGGGAAGTGATTGTACCTGGAATGTGATTACTCCCTTTCCGTACCATTGTTAGCATCACAGTTGCTTATTGTTCCTTGTATTATTGTTTGGATCACTTTGAAAAAGAGATTCACTCACTTTGCAAAATAGATTCACTTACAAGTTGAAAGTTTGAAACACCTCTTCAGAGAATAGAGAAATCTTCCATATATGATGTGGTAATGAACATTGGTACAACTTGTGCAAGAATTGGCGTACACAACACACCTCAAGAGAGATAGAAAGAGGGAAGCGAAACTAGCTAGTCAAACGTCACAATGTTTGAGGGGAGGATGAAGAACGACATATCATCAGCTAATAAGGAAATGTACAATCAGGGGGGATGATCCGATCCGGACGTGTGTTTGATGCTCGAGATCATGCGTCTGCTGTCTTGTTGCTGGATGGGGCCATCTGGACGTGCCTTGTGTCCTCGTCGCCGAGGAACTTGCCCCAGAACCAGTGGGACTTCCAGACGAGCACCATCTCCTCGATGGGCACGTTCTTGGTCTCGGGCAGGAAGAGCGCGATGAAGACGGTCATGATGACCACCCACCCAGCGAAGAAGTAGAAGAGCCCGAACTTGAGGTGGCAGAGCATGGTGAGGAACGCCTGCGCGATGACGAAGGTGAAGAGCATGTTGACGGACACGTTGATGCTCTGCCCGGCCGGCCTGATCTCAAGCGGGAAGATCTCGGACGGGACAAGCCACCCGAGCGGGCCCCACGACCACGCGAACCCGGCCACGTAGGCGCAGATGAACACCACCACGACGGCGGCGTAACCCTTGGGGATGTCGCCGATGCCGCTGGTCCCGAACTTGACGGCGATGAGCGTGCCGACCACCACCTGGCACACGATCATCTGGGCCCCGCCCTGCAGGAACAGCTTGCGGCGGCCGAGCCGATCGACGGTGAACACCGAGACAAGCGTGGCGAAGACGTTGACGAGCCCCGTGATGACGGCGGACATGAGCGACGCGTCGCTCTTGAAGCCCAGCGTGTCGAACAGCACGGGCGCGTAGAACATGATGACGTTGATGCCCGTCAGCTGCTGGAAGAACGGGATGGCTATGGCCATGGTCAGCTGCGCCCTGTACCGCCGCTGCAGGATGTTGCGCCACGGGTGGCGCACCGTTTTGGCCTCCTCGCTGGCGGCGGAGATGTCGGCGTACTCCTCGCCGATGTCGTCGGTGCCGCGGATGCGGCGGAGCATGCGCCGGGCCTCCTCCGGGTGGCCGCGCTCGAGCAGGGAGTTGGGGGTGTCGGGCAGGAAGAGCGCGCCGAGGGTGATGATGCCGGCGGGCACGGCGGCGAGCGCCAGGCTGATGCGCCACCCGTACCCAGCCTTGATCTTGTTGGTGCCGTAGTTGATCAGCTCCGCGGCGAGGATGCCGATCGTGATCATCAGCTGGAAGCCGATGTTGAGCATGCCGCGGAGCTTGGCGGGGGCCATCTCAGACAGGTACACCGGCACAGACTGCAAAAGTCCATTCAGAAAGTTAACTTGGGTGTTAGTTTTTTTTTTTCTCGTGCATTATTAGGAGTTTCTATGAACAAAATAAGAATCCACATAACGTAACAATTAGATGCACAAAACTAATGTCAAGCCGAGTAGTATGATCTTATGTTCAGGTTCGCTGAAACTAAGTGGTAAACAGCTTAATGCATGCTCTGTTTCTGTGCAATTCCCTGAAACTAAGTGGTAAACAGCCTCATGCATGCTCTGTTTCCAATAGATAATGGCGATGCATGCCGACATCTTGGACTAGCAAGCGGGAGTAAAGTCGCGGTCATGACTATGCCAAGCTCTCGCGGGTGAGTTGGTTGGTGGAGCCCGTGAACTCCCAGCCACCCCAGGTTCCTACTTAATAGAATGCCAGGGGATATCTCTCCCCTTGGTCTAGTTTTTTTTTTATTATTTTTTTTATTTTTTTTTATGACTATGCCTACTAGTAAAACGTACTCCAAGGTGAAAAAAGTCCAAGATCATGACGGCATGTAGCTAGCTACTGTCTGACCAAAACGGCACTAATCAAGCTCCCATCCTCGGATTCCGTAATTAAACGCTTTGTTTCAGAATCCATCTTGTCTATTCCTATATTTGGTAATAGATCATCTATACTCCGAAAGAAAACCTTAAAAGAACTCATCTGAATTTTTATTTAAAGCAGAGAAACAGCTTCTGTGCGTGTCGGAGATACCCGTTTTCCCAGAGCAGCAATTAAGCTAAGTGAAATTAATGGTTTTGTGCAGAACCCATATGGTCGTTACTACTGGTTTTAGTGTTTTTTTTGTGTGTGTCTTCACTCTGCCCATCTCTTTCAAGGTTTTATATTTAATCAAGAACGTGCATAATTTTTCTTGCCTGCTTACATCATATTGTTCAGAAAACGACACTGTACAAGTCAAGTCTTCCAAGTGATTCCCGGAACAACATGGAAAAGTCAAGTCTTTGTTGTGATGAAGATAGAAAGCAATGTTATGTGGAATTGTCCACATGATATATAGAAAAATCTCACAAAGCGCTCATGTGGTTCTAGACTGAAGCTGGATTGGGTGAAGGTGCCCAGACAGAAAGAGAGAGGATATTTCGACAGCAGTGAGTGGACATCTTCATTCACAGCACTAAAAGACCGTTCATCCTTTCTCGTGACTCGCTAAAGATGCATTATGATTCTCAGATTGTGGATTAAACACTGGATCTTGGCGAGGTGATCGATTCGAGAGCGACCGCTGCTTGGTAGATGGAAAAAAGATCAAGTTGGAGACAGTCCGGATGTATATGAAATGCCTAGTTGCAGATGCATCTTTTGACAGAGACGAGGCTCACTGTACTTCTCACTCCAGGCGTTAATCTTATCAGAAACGTCACATGAAGGGTTGCTTTTGAATGAAATTAAAGGCTTTGCACGTGAACCTTGGAGACGTCGACCTTACAGTTTGCTCTAGAGCAGTTCAATGAATAATCTACGCTAGGTGCAACAGCTTGTAGTTGCCGCCGATACATTCATTACGAGATTTGATTTATTACAATAAGCTAGGCTGGTGAACTAATAACAGGATGGCAGTGGAGAAGGGATCATGGAAAAAACTGCAAAATCTAGCAGTCAATATCAAGGGCCAGCTCAGAGGAGGACAAGGAACAAGGTGGGAAGGAAGCGGCAAGCAAGGGGGTTTGAATGATGTGATCTCAGACTACTGAGTGTTGGAATGTAAGGATAAACGAACAAAGCAGTCAACCTCCTGGGAGTGAACGTACACATCTTAACAAAAGGAAATGTAAACGTCGTTGGGTCGCAAGCTTGGACTTTGGGAATCATGCAAGCATATGCAAACGTATCCAGTCCAGTGGGGCCATGATAAGTGATGATCAAGATACTAGTGTATTATAGTACTAGTGCTGTTGCTGCCAAATAAACTAGCCTACCAGCTTGGACTTTGCACATGCTGGTTGTTCCCTTGGATAGTTTCGCTTTGCCACCTAAAGACAATGATATTTTGAAAACTCAAGCAAGCACATACACTAGACAACCACGCCTGTAGCTATCTTACAAGCTTGATCATTGACGGAATCGCTCTTATAACAGTAGAATAATATATAGTTGTCCAATGTATTACTAATATATTGTCTCATTTGATAGATGGTAGTTCTCCTTTCCCGCTACGTACCTACTGTCGAAACAACCAAGGACAGAGAAGCAGCACCTACAGTTCTACACGTACTACCTGTCTTTCTCCAAATTAATTGTACTACCGTAAAGCGCAACGCACATTACGAACCACTCCCAAGTGCAAATTGTAATTAAGTGCAAAATTGATTCACCAAAGGATCCGAGTGAATGAATGAAAGAGACAAGGAAAAAAAAATTAGTGTGGTGCACTACGTTGACGGTACCTGATTGGCGAATCCGACGCCGACACCGAGGAGGATACGCCCTATGATGAGCATGGCGACGTTCTTGGCGGCGCCGTTGAGCGCGGCGCCGACGAGGAAGGTGAGCCCGCCGCCGAACATGGACCACTTGCGGCCCGCCACGCGGGTGACGGTGGCGGCGAAGAAGGAGGCGACGAGCGCGGCGAGGTACAGCGACGACGTGAACGTCTGCAGCAGCTGGTTGTCGTACTTGCAGTACTGGTTGTTCTTGTCCGCCATCTGCTTCTTCCGGAACACCTCCGGGAAGAACTTCTCCAGGAACGGGTCCATGGATGTCACACCACCTGAACACACCCATATGGTTGTTCATCTCTCCATTAGTAATTTAGATGCTTCCAATTCGTCCAAAAAGAAATTTTATGCTCCATGGACTGATCGAACGAATGAACACAAACACGGACGATGATGATGAGATGAGGATGATGTACGTACCCGAGATACCGATATCATATCCGAAGATGAGACCGCCGGTAGCGGCGACGACACAGGTGAAGAAGACGAAGAGGGTGAGCTTGCCGGGGTAGTCTTTGGCCCCGGCAGTGTTCACGATGGCGCCGCCGGCCATCCTCGACTGACCGGAGATGTGCTAGCCGAAACCAAGGAGAAAATAGCTAGCTAATACTATTGGCTAGTTAGCAAAGGTTGAGATATGAGAGGAGGAAGGTTGAGGGCGCGCTGCTCCTTATATAGACAAGCGCACAAGAAGATTGTTGTTCTCGTGTAAGAGCTACTAGTATTAATTTAGCTAAAAAAGAGGATTAACCGTTGGGCAGCTGTAGCTGGTGGCGGCAAGTCAACGCTTGCAAAGGCCAGCCCGGCGCATCAATTCAGTTTGAGTAAGCGTTAAGGTGGTGTATATGTGTGTGCATGCTGAGTTGGAGAAATTATCTATCCGTTCCGTTCGCGCTGGATGCGGCCGCGTATGGGAGCTGAGCTTTCTTGGTTTGACTTGCTCCTCTGGCCTTGCTGCGCTGGTATGATCTGCCCGTTGCTTAATACAATTCATTAACGCGTCGTACCTCATTGGTTCATTAGTTGCATGATCTCAAAGATGTCAATTACCCGGGTTATGTACTAGAGCAGGAGACAAACTGCAAGAATGTTTTGTAGTCCATACTACAGCGGAGAAAAATCAAACTTATCTGAGCATATATAAATGCATGGATTTTTATGCACCGGTCAGTAATTTTTTTATTTTTTGTCGTTCGGATCATGATCTGTATCTTTGATAGTATATATTATTATGCAACTAAAATGCAAAACGACGAGACATAAGTCACAGGTTTGCAATTGCACGGCGGACAAGACGGCGGTGGATTCAAGCTATGGAATTTTTTTTAAAATAATAGTATTTTAATAGAAAATTGCAAAACTGGGGTCCGTTTTGCAAAAATTGCAGAAATGGGTACCTGTCGGTAACTGGAGGACCGACAGGCAAGCTATCGGTAACTGGAAGACCGACAGGCAAGCTATCGGTAACTGGAAGACCGACATGTCGTCCACATAAGCAGTCGGAAGCCGAAAGCCGTCCACGTAGGACCTGTCGGTCATCCGCGACCCGACAGGTACCCAGCGACCGATAGGCCCTGCCTTATCCACTCGCGCCCGCGCCCTGCTCTCTCTCTCCCATTCGCTTCGTCTCCAGCGTCGGCGAGAGAGAGAGAGCGCGAGGGCGGCGGGGCGAGCCGAGCAGCAGGGAGGGAGGGGCGCGGAGAGGGTCGGCGCTGGCTGGTGGCGGTGGGCCCCCTTGGCCTGTGCTGCGCCGTCGGTGGAGGCCGCCTCGGCACTCGCAGGTGAGTTTTTTTTTTGATTTGTTTAGTTTATCAATGGTAGCATTAGTGTAGTGTGTAGGGATTAGAATATTAGTGTAGTGGTTAGTGTAGGGATTAGAATATTAGTGTAAGGGTTAGTGTAGGGATTAAACTATATTGTTTAAGGACTGTTAGTTTATAGGGGATGCGTTAGTAAATAAGATTAGACTAGTATTGTGTTTATAGATTTAGTTAAAAATAATGGTATGTAGTAGTAGTAGAACGTCATATTTGATGGGCATTTTATTTATCATGCCGTTCGTTAAGTTTGTCAAAAAAATATTAACGCATGATTATATTTAAGAAAAATATTTAAGAAAAATATATGATCTCCATAGTAATTAATTTTTTTTTAGCAGGATGTCCAGTGTAGTGAATTTCCGAGTTTTTTACGGAGAAGGTCAAATTGAGCATCGTGACTATGGGGTAGATTTGAGTAATTTTCAGTATGTGGATAGTGTTTTGAATGATCCGGTAGAGATGCAGCGAGGCGAAGTGTATGGCTGGTTACATAGTCTCTTGAATGTGAATCCTTTAGAGTATCGGTTTGTAGTGAGAGCTATGATTCCTCGAAAACGTGAAGGCTCATGGAAATGGGAACTTGTGGAGGTGAGAAGCACTAAACATTGGAAGCAATTTGTGACGATGGGATTACAACGGCATTTTGCTCACTTGTTGTTGGTGCAATGTAATCCGACAACGACCCGTCTGGAGGAGGAGGTTGATGACAATGTCGTAAATACAGAGCAAGATGGAGTCGTGGGACAAATTGTTCATGCGGAGCAATATGTTGGTGACGAGCCGAGTCATGTTGGTGCCGAGCCAAGTCAAGTTGCTGCAAATCCTGTGGTTCATCCAACCACTGAGGATAGGTTGCCAATAAATGTTGGCACACTAGAAGCAGATTCGGGAGAGGTCAATGAGGCAATTGTTGATGAAATGGACAGGGTTGATGACGAGTTTCGTACCTTCGTTGATGGAACAGCTGGTCAGGGATGGGGCATGGGATATGAAGAGCCGCAAGACTGGATCAATATGGAGAACTTAGCTGTTAATGATGGCCACAATTCATGTTGGGAGTATGATGCTATAGAGGTCCGTCAAGGGCAGATGTTTCCTGATAAGATATCTTTTCAGCATGCCGTAAAGAGGTGGGCGTTCTCAGAGAAGAAGGAGTTCACGATGGTCATTTCAAACCCGAGGACATATGACGTCAAGTGCACGGCTCCGGGTTGCGCATGGAGGGTTCACGGATACCTGCCGAAAGCTGAGACGTCATTTGTGGCGTCTATCGTGGTAGGCCATTCGTGTTCATTGGTTAGGACTCTTCTGAAACACAAGAACATGACTACACAGTTTGTAGCTGAGTACATGTATCCTGAGATTGTGCAGAAGACCGGTATGTCTCCTTTTGCTATAATGCATGCCATAGAGAATCGATTAGGCTATGAGATAAGCTATGATATGGCACGGAGAGCGAAACAAAAGGCCTTGGAAAGAAGGTTCGGGACATACGAGGACTCGTACCACAACCTACCTGGCCTGCTTGAGCTTATGCAAGCTAGGAATATAGGAACTGTGGTTGCGGTGGACGATTTTGAAAATACAAATGGGGACAGGGCCCTACGCCGTGCATTTTGGTCATTTGGTTGTATGATACAAGCATTTATGCATTGTCGACCTGTTCTTGCTGTGGACGGCACTTTCTTGACTGGTAAGTACAAGGGGCAGATCCTCACCGCTATTGGAGTGGATGGGGAGAATCAGATTGTGCCAATTGCTTTTGCATTTGTGGAGAGTGAGAATACAGAGAATTGGTTGTGGTTTTTGAGGTGGGTGAAGCGAGCGGTTGTTATGCAGAGACCCAATGTCTGCATCTTACATGATCACCATGCGAGATTATTGTCAGCAATTGATACATTGCAGACAGACTATAATGATCAGGAATTTTGGCCCGATCTGCATAGTCGATGGTGTATGAGGCATCTGGGGGCAAACTTCTACAGGCAGTTTAAGAGCAAACGACTTATGGATATGTTCAAGAAGCTGTGCAAACAGAATCGAAGGAGCAAATTTGACATATTATGGGGCAACCACATGGACGAGGTTAAAAAGAAACCTCCTATGCCACGTGACGAGGAGGCAAAGGGGTTAGATCCTTTGCCTAATGAACCGCAGGACAAAATTAGGCGCAGGAGGGGTGGACGAAGGGTGAAGTGCTTCTCAGATTGGATCAAGGATGAGCCGATGGAGAAATGGGCATTGATAGCAGATACGGATGGATCCCGCTATGACATTATGACCACTAATGGGGCAGAAGTTTATAATTGGGCATTGAAAGGGACTCGGTGCTTGCCTTTAGTGGGGATTCTAGAGGGTATAACTCGTGGGATACAAACATACCAGCAAGATCGCTATGCAAAAGCAGTTTTGCATGTTGCCAACCCACAAGTGATGTTCAGTGCTAAGATCACCGATTACATCAAAGAAAAGAGTGCGAAGGGGCAGATGCACATGGTTAGGAGAACAGGTAATAGGGATTTCGTCTTCGAAGTCTTATTGCGGGGAAAGAGCGGACTTGGGATTGGTCGATCCGAAGTGACGATGGAATGCACATTGTGGCCGCAGTTGAACAAATGCGAGTGCAGTTGCAATAAGCCAAAGCTAATGCATTTGCCTTGCTCACATGTATTCACTGGATGTGCCAAGGCAAAGATTGATCCTCATCACTTCATATCACCATACTACCTTAAGGAAGTTGTGATGGCTACATGGCAGGGCGAGCTACTGGGGTGGCGGGCTGTGGCTGATTTCACAAAGCCACCAGAGGGAGAACGTAGTTGGATTCCAGATCCTGACAAAAAGGTTAAAATTAAAGGTCGCAGAAAGGTTAGGCGTATAAAAAATGATATGGATGAAGCGAATGCCAAACGTCGTATAAAGGAGTGCTTGGTATGTGGCGGAGATCATTTAAGGAAGGATTGTAGCCAATACCCAGTGGAGAAGGGGCCTGACAACATGGAGTTCAGGCGTGTTCCCATGCGGAAGCCAAAGAATCAGAGTCCACCTGTAGTCCCGCCTTTCATGCCTACTCCTGGATGGAGCACAGGTATAATAACATGCCAATTTTGTATTTCTAACATTTTGTTATTGTAATCTTACATTGTTGTTTTACAGGACCACCAGTACAGTTCGCCGCGCCTGACTACTCCTTGCACTCTGCTTCTGGGAGCTTAGTGCATGGGTCTTCTTATGGACAGCCAGATGTCCAGGGTTTCTCTCAGATGCCAGGGGCTCCTCCACCGGCACAGCCCACCCAGCAGTTTCCTTCGACACCACTAGAGGCTCCCAGGGTCAGGCAGCCACCAGACCAACTCACGTACCCCACCGATCAGATTCGACGAGGGAGAAAGGCCCAGGGCAAGAGGGCCGAAGCCGAGCCCAGCAAGCGTAGGCGTGGAGGATGACTTGGAGATCAGGGCAGGGGTCAGGGTTGACTACTTGACTAGTAGATTTCTTTCGTTTTTGTAATATTCAGAACTTAAGCATGAACTATTTTTTATTACTAACTTCTACAACGCGACATGACTAGACAACTGCGACATGACTAGATAACTTTTAGTGACGTGACGACACGCATTTATTATTTTCGCATGGCGACACCCATTCACGGGCAACTTTGCAGAGCATCCGATGACATCTGCTCTTCTTTTCTTTCTAGTCTTCGTCTATAGACCACGTTAGTTATGCCTATAAAATGCACACATCATCTGTCCATTAAGCTCCGCCACTTCGCAATCTAACCAACACCGGAATTTCTTCCATAGCTATGGAGTTCCCCAACGACCCACCCCACAACAAAGAGACGTTACCTCTCGGAGATGGCTTCATCGCCCCTATGTGCCTCTGTGGCACTCCATGCAGGCTAGTGAAGTCACTCGTTCTCGGTGATGACTACGGCAAAAGGCTTTGGATGTGCAAGAACTACCAATATGACCCTTCGCAACGTTTTTACTCTTCCGATAGGAGGCCAAGGGTAACTACTTGTACTTCGTCATTCTTTGCTTCCACCATTGATTCTTACTCACTAATACGTTCATAACATTGCAGTCCCCACCGCCTCTGTGTGAGTTCATCGAGTATGTTGACACTGAGCAGACACCAGAGGATATAGCCCATGTCTACCGTGTCGCTCAACGTGCAAGAAGGCATTGGCTTGATATGGAAGCTGAGGAAAGGAGAGAGGAGGAACGCAGGAAGATGAGGCAGGAGGAGGAAGAGCGTCGATGCAAGTACGAAGCGGAATGCAAGCAAAGAGAGGAGGCGGAACGAAGGCGCAAACAAGATGAAGATCGCCTTGCTCATGAGGCCCGTGAGGCCGAAAGGGAGAGGATGCGCGAGATAGCTCGCCGCGCTA
Organism: Eragrostis curvula; assembly: GCA_007726485.1. NCBI lineage: Eukaryota > Viridiplantae > Streptophyta > Magnoliopsida > Poales > Poaceae > Eragrostis > Eragrostis curvula. The sequence continues at coordinate 530,324 of RWGY01000035.1, read as the reverse complement.
GAGCAGCAGGTCCTGATGCCTTCAGAAAGGGGAAATATCCCCGTTGCACTCAGTAGACACTGAGGATAAATAGATCTGAGATTGGACGAGCTTCGCGAGAAAAGCGGAGGAGGTTCATCTAAGTCCAAACGGGGACGACGAGAGATACGCGTCGTTTCACCTAGGCGACGATTAGTCCTTTAATTTTCATGTTGCTTATCAGCAATTGTGTGCACCGAATATGTCATTCCACCTCATAGTTTGTACTACGTTCACTGTGAGTGAAATTTATTTCCCTAAGGCGTGTTAGGAGTAGATCGATGGACACGTAGCTTTGCCATGTGCATCGAAACACGCCATTGTTTCAGTTCACTCTGTGTATGTTGGTCTATCGATGTTGGTTGCTGAGTATCTTTGTTAAAGTCGAGTTATTTTTCAGTTTACTTTTTCTATTGCATTACTCAGGTAATTTTTTTTTTGAAAACCACACAATATTAACTCTCAATCCTAAAAATATGTGCCTCATGACTCAAAACAAAATTTAGAAAAACACAAACTGGCAAAACAAAACAAAAGATACTAAGGAAAAGACCTGTCGGTCATCCCATGACCGACAGGCACCTGTCGGTTATGGGATGACCGACTGGTACCTGTCGGTCATGGGATGACCGACGGGCCCTGCCTATCGGGCGTGTTCGGCGAAATTGTTTTGCCTGTCGGTAATTGGAAGACCGACAGGTTCCTGTCGGTAATCGGGTGACCGATAGGTCCTCTCCCCGGTGTTTGTCGGCCGCCACGTAGGCCTATCTTCAATTTTTTTCAAAAGTACCTCTGTTTTGCAATTTTTAATTAAAATACTATTATTTTAATAAAAAACTCTCAAGCTATGTGTGGAAACAACAGTATAGTACTGTAGTATAAAACTGCTGGCGCATATAATAAGCTAGCTGGTCCAAATCTTCAACCTGGTTAGTCCGGCCGAAGAAGCAAGGAATCCATATTTTCTGACGTGCGAAAAGTTGGTTGAATATTTCAACGGATATAATAGGATTAAAATACATGTGAACCCAAGAAACTGGTGCAAGCATGATGGATGATCCAGCCTAAGAATTATCTGACGAGTCAACCGATTGCTTTCGTAATCGGATCAATATCATACATCTCGCCGCCTCACGTCCTGGTCCTTGTTCATTCAGAGCAGGACAGGACAGGTCAGCTGACCACATATATGCTTGGTCGGATATTTACAGAAATATCTGTCACCGTTCCATTTCCACCGTCTCATTCATTCTGGCACTGTACTTCGCCAGCATAAGTTATTAACCTGCACAGTTACCGGATTTAATTTGGGCAGAACGGATAGCAGACAAAGAGCTCCTTTAAGGAAAAGACAAAGGGTTCCTTTGAGGGAAACATTCCGTGACATACTCGGAAAGGACAAGATGATTATCCGATGATCTTGTGCACATATACACACGTCAGAATCTGCAGGACAGAACTTTCCATGACTCGTGAGCAACCTTTTTGCTTTTGCAGCATGCATCAAGCATAAATTCGCCTAAAGTTTCAGGCATCCCGTGTGTCATGCTTGCTTAGCTTGCATGTACATGCATGCATGCGTGTTCACGCTTATCCTGTTCGGCGTACACAGTCAGTATGCATGAACTTTCTTTTCCCTTTTTGTTCAGAATATGCTTGTTTCAAAGTTTGAAGTGTATGAACTTGTGACGACGCCTTTTTGTGCGGTTCCTTTTAAATTAAAATATAAATTTTTGAATGGTATTCCAAAACTATTTACTCGTACTACCAGCCATCCAACCACTTGATTCTCCTCGTTATATATGCAGGCTCCACCACGTATCACGTACACACTTGCTTCAACTCAAATATAATCTGTTGACTTGCAGCAGTATTATAGACGGTAGTACTAATCATTTTGTTTATTGTGTTAGTGCATAGTGGATGTTTAGTCGGCCGCTAACGTTCCAAAACCAAAAGCAAATACGTAGTATATTACAATGAGCTGGCCTCGATAAAATACAAAACCAACGGCTGCTTCTTCATCAGTTGCTGTTCTTCTTCTCCAGGTAATAAGAAACGGAAGCGTAGAATCTGCACCAGCCAGCAGGTACAGGGAGGGCATGCATATAGAATTGCTTGCTCTTCTTTCACATGCATATGGGAAGACTTCCCAGAGCAACATGAACGCATTCAATTTTTGAAGATTAGGACAGAGCTTGTGTAATCACAAAAAAAAAAAAGGACAGAGCTTTTGTCACTGCACGAATCACGGAGCGCAGTTACGGCAAGCTAATAAGCAACAATTTGGCATGGAGGACAGAAAGAAATGTGTTGAACATATCCAGATGCACGTGCTGCCTGTGAGGCATTAGCTGTTGTACAGTAGTGCATCATATCCAAGCAGCAGGCGGCAGGAACAGGAATTCTTTTTTTTTTTTTTTTTTTTGGCGAAGGGCAGGAACAGGAATTCAGTTAAAGAGGTCATCAGCTCATCATCTGCGTCATCAGTATTCCAATCCTGAAGGAAAACAGTAATCAAAGTGCAAGTGACAGCAACGGCTACATCCTAACCTCTGAATAAGATAACACCAACTCGATCTTGAATGATCCCTAGTCAGAGACGCCGCCGCTATTCGTGGGAACAAAGCTTCGTCAGTTCACCATTGGCTATAGCTGGGTCTGCAGATTATTTTCCAAACCAGTGTGTGCCCGCCGCCGCCGGCAATGAGATGGAGCTATCCACCAGGTAGTTGTGTGCCTGCTGTCTCCTAGTACTCAGCTCATGGCTAACAGCCGACTGCTCCTGCAACCTTATCCTAATTGTACAATGTAAAACTGACTGACATCCAGGTTTTTGTTCTAGTTATTGTTGTCTAGAGTTGTTGCACTTGCTAATAATACATTTGACTTGCACATAATTTTTCTTTTCCACTTCGACAAGAACTGGCCAGGTCGATCTGATCGAGGTATCATCATGGGACCGTTAGGTGGCTAATGCAGTAGATTTTATTTTATTTACACTTTTTAATATAAGAATACATATACAGATCCAAGGCAGAATCAGCTCAGTCAAGGGGGCACTGTCAACTACTAGTAGCAGTATAGAGGAACGATGACTGCAGAATTGTCAGGCTTCGGTTGAGAGGTCGGCATTCGCCTAGAGATTGAACAGCTTGATCGATGGATCAGTTGAGGAAAGAATTCCGTGTCTGCACTGCAGGTGTGGTGGCCCATCACGTCCGTCGCGCATCATCGTCTGAAACAGTGAGCATTTGCGATCTGAATTTGAAACGAAAACTCTGAATAGTATCAACCCGTGGATTATAAAAGTCGGCAGTCAGAGGCACGCGCCGGCGGTCAAGGCCACTGTTTCCGGCGTGCGTGGTGGACTGACCATACTTTAGCTAGGTTTCTCTTTCACACCGACAACATATGTATTTTTGGCCGTGTGATTGAGGCCCCACAAATTTCGCTTATACATACATGACGATATAATCCAAGACATTGGCGTGCTGGCGTGTAACAGTATACATACGTGATTGCGATGCATGCAAGTTGCAAGTCAACCCTTTTGAGAGCGGAGACCCGCAAGTCGTATCTTTTCCTGCTCAATCACGTCAGTCTTTCTGTCCGTCGATGGAGATCCAAGGAACAAGTCGCCCAATCACATTCATCATGTCCGATGCAAATTGCAAGATGGACGCTGAAATTTCCCTCATCTTGGATGCTCTACACTGCAGAGTCGTCATTCCGGATTGGATGACGGACGCTTGCAGACTTGACCGTCTTTGATGCAGTGGCCAAAACAGGATGGTTTCGATTGTATTTGCCCTGCAGCGGCCAAAAACTGTATCAACACGACAGTTACACGTCTGCCATTTTCACGATGGTTGGAATGAAAGTTCAACCGGGTCTTCCCTCTTCAGTTGCTTTCGTGCAGAAATAGAAGGAGAAAAATCCTTAGGCCTCGTTTGGGAAGGCGGGGATCGGCATGGATACTGGCCCAATCCACGTCGCGGAGTGGATCGTAACACTTGCGCGGACGAAATTCCCCTCGCGAGAAAAAGTGCATTTGGCTGGGGCGTGTATTGGCTCGGCCCACTCCGGATCCACGCCGATCGGCGTGGGAATCCAGCAACTCCATCGGAGGCCGGGAACGGTTCGTCGCTCTCGCTCTCTCCTCCCAACGGCGACGGCGCCGGTGCGCTCCTTCGCACCGGACGAACCACGGCGACGGTGGCGACGACATTTCTCCAGGCGACGGTGCGACCTTTCCTCCTCGTTGTCCTCCTCCCCTCCCGTCCCTGTTTCCCCTTGCCCTAGGATTTGATTGATGGTCGCATGAGTGATTCTTGTTCCGCAAAGAGTGCGAGCGGGGCAGGGGACGGTGGCGGCGCTGTTGCAACGATGTGTGCCATCTTCGTTGATGTCACGTGTGGACGCCCATGGTGTTCCACCGCTGCCTGCCATCACAATGCTTTGTTTGCTTTACCAATGCCTGGTCTTTGCGAGCTACGAATTTCTTTTTGGATGAATGCAACCATATAGGTGTGGCTGGCTGCTGGTGCTAGTGCGGATGCAACATGGATTAATAACTTAGTTTATTGGTTACTTGCTTATGCTAACAATAACATTTAGGCGATATGCTTGCTGATCATTCTGAATTTAGGCAATTGCTAATATTATTTGCACTCAGGGCAGATTGGGTGGCTACCGTAATTTTGAACAATGGACAGTCAAATGTTAGGCAGGTTCAGTGCTCCTAATAATCGACCATCTTTGTGATTTTCGAAGTTTGAGACTGATAGTGATTGAGCATTGCCTGCGTTAAGGTAGCATGTATACTATTAGTTTGAAGTGCTCTTGCCACTCTAAACTGAAGCCAATGTAGTAATGAATTCAGCAATCACTGTTCTGCATGCACTGTTATCTAGCATTTTATTTAGAATATTTATAGTAGTAGTAGAAGAAGAAGAGAGAAAAGACCAAGACACGTATCTAGCCGCACTGGAAGGGTTCTTATCCAAGTACTTATCGCACTGGGAATGTTCCTGCAGAATGCATGGATTTTGATTCACATTATCGTACTGCTCGTATTTTGACCCACTGAATGTTTATCTTAACATGCACTCTGATTTTCTTCTCTATTGCTTAGCCTTGAACAAACAAACTTGTACAACTCTCCTGTTGAGCTTTGAAAGGGGCATTTCAGGCCATTATCTAATGGCCTCTGTCTGGACTAATTTGCCATATAAATTCATGAGGTTTTCAGTCATGATTCTTGCATCTTATAGCATGCATGTGTGCATTTCGCCCCTGCTTTGTTAATTAGTATCACGTCCCCTGCTTTGTTAATTAGTCTCACATCCCCTGCTTTGTTGAAGCTTAATATCTATACAAACCTTGAACAAACAAACTTGTAATAAGCTGGATGTGGATTGATCAACTCAAGTACATTTTGTTGCACAGGCTAATCAACTTAAGTTCTTAGATGGCGTCCAGGGAGCAAGGTTTATTGGTTTTGCTTTTATATTATTTTTTCCTTAAGAACCCATTCATGTGATGCTCTGAACAAATTCAGAATGAGTGCATTTAACTCTTTTCCTTGGCACGTATCCAGCTGTTTCATTTTTAGTTGCATAATTGTTCCCATTTGTTGTGATTGTAGCAGATGATCATTGGACTTCTTCTGAGTTTTGAGTTGCAAGTGCAAGCAATTCGACAAAGCTATTTTATATTCATCAAATCTTCAGCACTCTGTTGGGAAGGTGTCCTGTTTAGTCTAGTAATTTGGGGGTTTATCTGAGTTCAGATTATGTTTTATTGAGCATATTTGCTCTTTCAGAGCTATAACTGTAATGCTTAATATTCAATATGCTACAAAGTTGTATTGTCCATGCTATGAGACATTGAATTGCTTAAAATTCAGTATGGTACAGCCTACAGAGTTGTTTTGTCTCTGCTGTGAGATATTGTAGCTGCTTGATGTTGGGGATCCGCGGAGCAGGATTCGATCCCGGACAGCCCTCTCCTTGAAACCGAAGGGTTTAACCAGGCTAACCAAATTACCCTTCGTGTGTCGTTTGTCTTTCCTTCCGCAGGGATCGATGCTGGGCGCGAAGGGCGTACCGAGCGCCCGGAGGGTCTCCGTCATCCGAAGGCTCAAGGCTTCGAGCGAAGCTCGGAGGGGCGCCTCGCGCATGTCCGAAGACCCACGGGACCTGATGCAGGGCACGAAGGGCAGATCCATCGTCCGAATGGTCGCTGCCACGCGAAGGCTATGGACTTCGGACGAGGCTCGGCTGGGTGCCTCGTGTATGACCGAAGACCCATGGGTGGGCCCGGAGCGGCACGGAGGACAAGTACGTCAGCAACTAGGGTTTCTGGTGTACCCTCGACGGGAAGATGGCAAAAGTCTATTGTGCCCTCCGGACATTTTTGTACCGAATATCTTGTACATTATTTTCCGTGATTAGGGGTAGTTTAGGCATTGATTTGTAATCCCAGATCACGGTATAAATACCCCCTCCTGTGCACTGGAGAGGGGGTCGACTCCTTGTTATGTAACATAATTGTGAATGCAATGGCCTAGGCTTCGTGTTGCGCAGATTCTCTCTGAGGCACGCGAAGCCGTTTCCTTTTCTCTCACGCTTTCTCTCCGTGCTTCACCCGGTGCTGGGTTTTCTTTACGAAGAATCCCAACATTTGGCGCCCACCGTGGTTCTAGCACGAAGAACAAGCCCTAATGCCACCTAAAAAGGCGAGGGTTGCGCAAGGGCCTTCGGAAGAAGACCCAACGCCACCTCCGCAGCCACAACTACCCGCCGGGCCAACAACAAGATCAAACGTGGCGAGGACATCCCAAGGAGAAACCCCGCTCCGCATTGGGGAAACCCAAGCCAACACCAACACCAATGCCCCTTGCGGCGAAGACAACCGCACAAGAGAGGCAGCCAACAAGCAAATCATCCCTGCGGAAGAACCCACCTTCGCACAAGACACTGACACCGATACGGACGAAGATTGGGAGCAGTTCGACAACACAAGGGTCAATTTTGATAACCCGGAGACCAGTAATGCCCAACAAGAGCGAGCAAGATGCGAAGACCAAGAGCAAGAGTACAGAGCCCTACTCAAGTTGCAGAAACAGTTAAAGAGGCTTCGAGAAATACGAAGCGCTCGTCTCGAACAGGTCAACCAACATTCGAAAACAAGACTCCAAAGCAGAATTGAAGAAGCGAAGGCCTCAATCGTTCAGCTGGAAGAAGAATTGCGGGAAATGCAAGAGCAAAATACTGAACAGCAAGACCAAGTGTTTAGAAGGGTAGCAAGACCAAGCTATAACACCACAAGACCCGAAGGGATAATCAGCAAATTCGACAAAAGCTCACCATTGTCTGAAGGCATTCAACTCACGCGATGGCCCACGTCGTACAAGCCAATACCTCTCCCGAGATACAATGGCCGTTTCGACCCAAGACAATTTCTCATGAGCTACGAAGCCGCAATCTCCTCCGCCGGCGTAAACGACATCGTTCTAGCCAAAAAGCTCATCACTGCACTCGAGGGCCCAACGTTGGATTGGTACTCAACCCTTCGACCAGGCACAATATACTCGTGGGAAAATCTAAGAGACAAGTTGACTCAAAACTTTCAAGGTTTCCTGCGCAAAACCGTCTCAGCTCAAGAGCTACGGGCTTGCGTACAAGGAGAGCGGGAGCCCCTTCAAGATTATTTCCGAAGATACGTAGAACTAAGATCCCGGGCCCCAGAAGTGGAAGATAGCTCAGCAATTGATGTAGCAATCGCGGGGCTTCGGGCCGGACCTTGTTTAACGCATTTGACAATGAACACTCTAGCGACTATCGAAGACCTATACACAGAGCTAGCGAAGTACAGCAAAGCTGATTCTGACTATCAAAGACGAAAAGCAACTGAAAACAGCCAAAAGCAAGCGGCGAAGTCAAACAACCAACGAAGCCAACTAGACTGGAACACCTCGAGAAGGCGAAACAAAGACGAACAACAGGCCCAATACATCAACCGGATTGACAGCCCGAAGACGGAAACACCTCCGGAGTCTAACAGTTACAGAGGAGGAAGAAACGGAAGAGGAAGAGGACGAGGCAAAGGGAGAAACCAAGAACCTCGAAAACCATATTGCATTTTCCACGGACCCGACCAAGGACACACCTCAAAAGAGTACCCCGAAACCAAAACAGTCCTGGAAAGAATGAAAACAAAGGAACAACCCGCTCCTCCACCGCGAGTTGTCAACAATACTTCCGGAAACCATAATTGGCAACCATCTCCACAATATAATCCTGCATACCCGCAAATCACTCCAGTTTACCATCAGCACTATCAAGGCACAATGCCTCACCCCTCGAGTTTCCACCCAAACAACTTCTCGCCAACACCTCAAGTAAACCACATCCCGAAGATGCTACCATCACCTTCGCACAATTATACAATACGAGAAGAGCTACCACCACCACCACCCGTGACAAGAATTCCACCGAAGACCGAGTCAATCCATCAAACTCCTGCAGATCCACTGCCATCCTTCGGCACCATATTACCAATCACTGGAGGATCTTCGACGGACTTCGAGTCGAAGAGACAACGAAGAGATTATTTCAGAGCACCCGCACAATGACGCCATGGTCATCAAAACAAACATCTACGGATGGGACGTCACCAAGATATTGGTTGACAATGGGGCTTCTTCGGACATCCTCTTCGCTAGTACCTTCGACCGTCTGAAACTGGACAGGAAACTCCTTGAACCTATGGACACACCCTTATACGGCTTCGGGGGAAAAAGAATCAATCCGCTGGGAAAAATCTCTCTGCCCGTGTCCTTCGGAGAAACGTCAAACCCCAGAACCGAACATATAACTTTTGATGTGGTGGAAATGAACTACCCGTACAACGCCATCTTCGGCAGAGGTGTCATTAACACCTTCGATATTATCATCAGGAATTCATTCTTAGTCATGAAAATGCCCTCGCCGAAGGGAGTCATTACAGTCTTCGGGGACCAGCAAGAAGCAAGGAACATCGAGAAGGGAATAACCCCAGGGCAAAATAATGTATACGTCGTAAGCGAAGATCCAGACAAAGAAGAAAAGCACAAGCATTTAGTACCAGAAAAGTTGCTCGACAAAGAAGAGCCTCGTATCACCCACAAAGACGGAACAAGAAGAGTACTGCTCGACAACCTCATCCTAGACCAAGCAGTGATAATAAGCGATCTCCTCCCGAAGAACGAAGAAGAAGAACTCATAGAGCTACTCCGCAAAAACAAAGACGTCTTCGCATGGTCATCAAAGGATCTCCAAGGTGTAAGCAGACAAACAATTGAGCACAAGCTGGACATTGATCCGAAGATCAAACCGAAGAAGCAAAAGCTAAGGAAAATGTCAGACGACAGAGTCGCAACTGTAAAAGCCGAAGTCCAAAGGCTCCTCGACGCTGGGGTCATCAGAGAGGTCAAGTACCCCACCTGGCTAGCAAATACAGTCCCAGTGAAGAAGAAGAACGGAAAATGGAGAATGTGCGTAGATTTCACCGACTTAAACATGGCATGCCCAAAAGATGATTTCCCTCTGCCTCGCATTGACAAGATAGTAGACGCCGCAGCCGAAGCCGAGTTGCTGTCCCTGCTGGATTGTTTCTCCGGCTATCATCAAATCTTCATGAGAAAAGAAGACGAAGAGAAAACAAGTTTCATCACCCCCTTCGGAACTTTTTGTTTCGTGAGAATGCCCGAAGGGTTAAAAAACGCAGGACCAACATTCTGCAGAATGACCACCGAAGTACTGGAGGAAATGGAAGGAACAATAGTACTCGTATATGTCGACGACATCGTCGTAAAAAGCGATAAGCGAAGCGATCATATATCTCACCTGGCTCAGACCTTCGCCAAGTTCAGACAAGCAAACCTCAAGCTAAACCCAGAAAAATGTGTCTTCGGAGTTTCCAAGGGCAAAGTACTCGGCTGCCTAGTATCCATCAAGGGTATAGAGGCCAACCCCGACAAGATAGAAGCCATCCTCAGCATGAAAGAGCCCACTTCCATCAAAGACATACAAAAGCTTACCGGAAGAATTGCAGCGCTCAACAGGTTCATTTCAAGATCAGCCGAAAGAAGCCTCCCTTTCTTTCAAGTGTTAAAAGGCTCCGGTAGATTCGAATGGGGAGAATCTCAAAGAAAAGCCTTCGCTGACCTGAAGAAGTACCTGAAAGAAATGACAGCCTTCGCCAGTCCGAAAGCAAAAGAGACCCTGTACTTATATGTCGCCGCATCTCACAGAGCAGTGAGCGCGGCCCTGGTCCAATCCCAAGCGAAGACAAACAAGAAGGGAATCGAAGTAAAGATTCAAGTCCCAGTTTATTATGTCTCCGAAGCCCTTTCCGGCTCAAAATTGTTCTATTCAGAGCTAGAAAAGATCGCCTATGCAGTAGTAATGGCTTCAAGAAAGCTGAGGCACTATTTCGAAGCTCATACAATAAAAGTGCTCACAAATCAGCCTCTGTCAGAAATGTTTGGCAACAGAGAGGCATCGGGAAGAATCTCCAAATGGGCAGTGGAACTATCTGAACATGTTGTTGACTTCGAAAGCAGAAGCGCCATCAACGGTCAAGTCCTCGCCGATTTCATCGCAGACTGGACTGAGCCTAGCTCCTACACCGAGGGCCCAGTCTTCGAGCAACCCTGGCAAATCAGATGTGACGGAGCATGGGGTCACTTAGGGGCTGGGGCTTCGGCAATCCTCACCTCCCCTTCGGGCATCAAATTGAGATATGCAGTCAGACTTGAATTCAGCAAAGAAACTGACAAGTGCACAAACAACATCGCAGAATACGAAGCAGTATTGCTACCACTGAGAAAGCTAAGAGCTTTGGGCGTCCTCAACTTCGTCATCCACACCGATTCCAAAGTCATCCAGAGCCACATTGACAAAACCTTCACGGCCCGAGACCCAGAGCTGGTCAAGTACCTAGACTTAATTTGAAGCACCGAGAAGCATTTCAGAGGCTACTCTTGCGTCCATCTTGAACGAAGCGATAATCATGAAGCAGATGCCTTAGCAAGAGCAGCTTCAAGAAAAGAACCCTTGCCGCCAGACGTTTTCTTCGAGACATTAACGTCACCATCGATAAAAACGCCTGAGAAGGAAATCAAGCTCGTAAACATCATACAAAGCGAAGACTGGAGATCACCTATAATGGCTTACCTTCGGAATTACTACGAACCTGTTGATGAAACCGAAGAAAAGAGAATGAAAGCAAGAGCAAGAAACTATGTTATACTCAATGATCAGCTATACAGATCCAGCATCAGCAAACCCCTGCTAAAGTGCATCAGCCGCGAAGAAGGGATTCAAGTGCTCTGCGATATTCATGAAGGAATCTGCGGAGCCCACGCCAGAACAAAATCAATCTGCGCCAAAGCCCTTCGCTAAGGATTCTTTTGGCCCACTGCCTTCACAGATGCCCAGGACCTAGTCATAAAATGCGAAGCCTGTCAAAAGTTTACAAACAAACTCTCCGGCATTTCCCAGCCAACACAACTAATCCAACCATCATGGCCCCTCCAGAGATGGGGTATCGACATCGTCGGGCCACTACCCGCTGCACAAGGGAACTACACCTTCGCGGTAGTCGCTCTGGAATATTTCACAAAATGGATCGAAGCAAAACCAATCGTCAACATCACAGCGCCAACCATACGCAAATTCTTTTGGCAAAACATAGTGTGCCGCTTTGGGGTACCTCAAGAGATAACAGTTGACAATGGCAAGCAATTCGACAACTACGAGTTCAAAGAATATTGCCGAAGCATCGGAACAACCGCACACTTCGCCTCCGTGTATCACCCGGAGTCAAACGGAGCTGTTGAGAATGCGAACAAGCAAATCTTCACAGGAGTCAAAAAATGCCTTCTCAATCAGAAAAAAGGAAAATGGGCAGATGAGCTGCCGAAGATAATCTGGTCCCATAACACCTCAGAATCAAGGGCAACAAAATTCTCCCCTTTCAAGCTACTCTTCGGAGACGAAGCCATGACACCTGAAGAGATCAAATACAAAGGCCCAAGAGCCGAAGCCCATGAGATAAACCCCGAAGATATAGCAATATCGAAAGACATGATGGAAATGGACAGAGTCAGTGCCATCCAAAACTTAGAAAGATATCAAACCGAAACAAAAAAATGGAGAGACCGCAAGGTGGTTAACAAATCCTTCTCACCAGGAGACCTAGTACTCCTCCGGAGCCAAAAAACAGAGGGCAAGGGAAAACTAGAGCCAAAATGGCAAGGACTTTACATCATCACCAAGAGCAACAGGCCCGGAGCCTATCATCTCAGTGACGAGGATGGAAGCGAACTCCCACATCCATGGAATGCGGACAACCTCAAGAGATACTTTGCATAGCAAATGTACCAGGGCTTCGTGGCAATATAAGCGAAGTCCTTCTTCTACTTTTCGCCGTAGCCTAGATTTAAATTCTGCAACTAAGGGCTCATACTCTTTTCCTCACAGGGGAACCCCATCCAGGGGGTGAGGTTTTTAACGAGGTGAGACCCAATGTAATCCCTGCAAATTAACGCAGCTACTTTCCCCTATCTGTTTCCGAAGCATAAAACTTCGATGCAAACTCCATCGAGAGTTTGCCACATCTCAAGGGCAAAAACGCCCGAAGCGTAAACCTACGCTACTACGCAGAAACGCGTATCTCTCCGGCTTATCAGGGTAAAGAAATCCTGAGTCATTCCTCAAGCAGGAAAAATTATAATCGCCCAGTAAAGCGACAACATTCTTCGAGAAGAATGAAATGCCCAAGTGGCAAAAAAATCTCCAACACGCAGTAGTGCGCCCATCATATACGAAGAATCTAGCTCATCACAACTACCGACTGTACCCACAGTAAGAGCCACTTGACTCTTCGGCACCGCGAAGAGCAACAACAACCCCCATATAAACCACAACTCAACCAAATTAACAAAGCACACAGGCAGCATCACAAAATGAGCGACGAAGGCGCAACCAGAAAGAACATAGAAAAATACCTGCAAGCAATGAAGAACCTGAGGGTTTCTGAGAGCTCTTCGCAGCGAAACCAAAGCCAAAACCAGCACCCGCAAAACCAAAATTTAGAGCAAAGGCTAGAGATTCAACAATACCAACAAGACCCGGAGCCACTGGAAGTCGCGCCGCCAAACGAAGAGGCATTACCAGAATTCATCAACATCTCTTCAGGCGAAGAAGAACAAGGCCGCCCAAGAAAGAGGTACTTACCCAACAATCGGCAGCCATGGGAACCAGTAAACGCCGGAGTCGCAAGCAGGACCAGGAGCCGCACACGCAGAGACGAAGCATAACAAAGCCGAACCACGGTTGTAACAACCCACGTCCCAGATTAATAAAGGAGGGAAGTTTTTCCGAAGCGAGAAGCTTCGCGTTAGCAACCTCGCCCTCGTTTGCTAGGGAGGAGGGAAGTTTTTCCGAAGCGAAAAGCTTTGCGTTAGCAACCTCGCCCTCGTTTGCTAGGGAGGAGGGAAGTTTTTCCGAAGCGAGAATCTTCGTGTTAGCAACCTCGCCCTCGTTTGCTAGGGTGGAGGGAAGTTTTTCCGAAGCGAAAAGCTTCGCGTTAGCAACCTCGCCCTTGTTTGCTAGGGAGGAGGGAAGTTTTTCCGAAGCGAAGAAGCTTCGCGTTAGCAACCTCGCCCTCGTTTGCTAGGGAGGAGGGAAGTTTTTCCGAAGCGAAGAAGCTTCGCGTTAGCAACCTCGCCCTCGTTTGCTAGGGAGGAGGGAAGTTTTTCCGAAGCAAGAAGCTTCGCGTTAGCAACCTCGCCCTCATTTGCTAGGGAGGAGGGAAGTTTTTCCGAAGCGAAGAAGCTTCGCGTTAGTAACCTCGCCCTCGTTTGCTAGGGAGGAGGGAAGTTTTTCCGAAGTGAGAAGCTTCGCGTTAGCAGCCTCGCCCTCGTTTGCTAGGGAGGAGGGAAGTTTTTCCGAGGCAAGAAGCTTCGCGTTAGCAACCTCGCCCTCGTTTGCTAGGGTGCAGGGAAGTTTTTCCGAAGCGAAAAGCTCCGCGATTAGCAACCTCGCCCTCGTTTGCTAGGGTGGAGGGAAGTTTTTCCCGAAGGCTCACAGCAAATACAGGAACTGCGCCATCGCTAACAATAAAGAAACGAAACGACCAATACTCAGTCAAGCCTAAACTTCGAAAACAACAGAAATTCAGAGTTCAAGAAACATCGCAGGTAGCCCATCACAACGGCTATCGTCGTACACCCACGGAACGTCATAAATCTCTTCGGACTCCGTAGCCTCGACCTTCGGGACGACCAGCGGAGGCCCGCGAAGCATCCGGCGCCTACCCCTCTGAAACAACTGAGTCACTTTGGCCCGAGCGCCAAAGTACTCGTTGAAAACGAAACCCCAGAAGCGACCAAGATCGTCATTGCCAACAATCTTCGTAACCAAACGATAGGCAGCGCGCGTAGCACAAATCCTACCGTTTTGATAGCATAAAGGTTCAACAACAGCCCCCTCTTCGGAGACCTGCACACAGTATTACGTCTCTGAATTACAGACCATTAAAATTACAAAACAAAAGCAAAATCCAGTAGCCCTGAGGATCTAAGCATCTTCGCTCGCAGCAACCTTCGCGGCGGGCTCCGACGGGGTAGCAGAGCGAGGAGCAGCGGAGGAAGCTTCGGCAACGACAGCGCTCTTGGCCTTCTTCGCTTTCCCCTGCTCGTCGGCCAAAGAAGAATTCGAAGACGAAGCAGGACCTCCAACCTCTTTCCTCTTCTTCTCCTTAGCCTGTAAAAGGTCAATGGTTCCTCAACTCAATAGAAACTCCAAAAAAAAAAAAAAAAAAAAAACGTCCAAAGCCTTTACCTCATGCGCGCGAGAAACGACGCTAGCACAGGCGGCCGCGGAGCCGTGCTTGCTCCAGTAAAACCTCCAAAAGCGCTTCGCAACAACGCTAACGCCCTTGTCCGAGGTGTTAGGATCAGCACCCTCTATGGCTTCGAAAGGGAAGGTGGAGTAACCAAGTTCATGGAAGTCGCCAACCTTCTTCTTTGCCAGGATGTCCAGAAGCGCATAGAGACAGGTCTTCGCCCCATGATCACACATGTTGTTCACCAAGCTGGGCACAGACTGGAGCTCTTTCTCGACCCAAGTCAAAAAAGAGTCGAGGTTCAGCTCATCTCCGGCGGGAAGTGGGCGAGGCTGGCGGCCGTAGCGAGCAAGAAGCTCCGAATAAGACCGAAACAAGGCCGAAGCCCTCGACCTTAGCCGTTCGGTTTCCGCTCTCAAAGTCTCCTCCAGAGCGGCCTTTCTATCCTCCACTTTCTCCAACGCCGCAGCGTGTTTCCTTTCGGAATCCTTCTTGTAGGCGGCGAAGGAGTCAGTTTTATCCTGGAGATCCTTCTTCAAGCGCGCAATCTCTTCTTCGAAGCTGGCTTCCTTCGCCTCCCAGCAACTTTTCTCCTCGCGAAGCGCGACGAGTTCTGGGGGGACACCCCCGAAGCCCACCTCAGTCTCCAACTTCTTCCAAAGTACCTGAGACGCCTGCGTGATCTGACAAAGAAGCGAAGTTTTAACAAAGACCAACAGGTCAACAAAACAAACGAAGAGAAATCTTTCAATCCAATTACCATCTGGCCTTGCCGGAGCAGTAAATCGGCGAGGTTAGGTGCAGAGTTTGCCTCCAGCGTGGCCCGAAGCTCTACACAAGACAATTTCGACGTGAGAACAAAAAACATATATAAAAGAGTAACGCGAAGAAAACTAAAGCCATAAGTCTAAAGACCTTCGGGATTGTACTCCCTTAAGCCACTCATCACCGCCAGCGAAACATCGAGAGAGTTATCATCCTTCGTAGTCCCATACGAGCTCCCCGCGTCGGAGCTCGAGTCAGAGTCACCGCCGAAGACGACGAACCATCAGAGCTTTCGGAAGCACTGGAGCTTCCGGTGTCTTCAGACCGTCCTATGCCGGTCGAGCCCAATACATCATCTCCAACCATGTCCCCGACGCTCCGGCCCAGCTCCATGCCCTGCATCTCCTCAACATCTTCCCGAAGACTGCTGGCGCCATCCAGCAACTCTTCTGTATCTGACAGCTCAATCACGGGAACCCCGTCCCGGCCTTCGGAAAGCGCCTCCAAGCCAGGAGAAACAGGCGCATTCCCAGAACCAACCAACCCGGCACCACCAGCCACAGACTCATCTTCACCGCGAGAACCTGAGGCAAATTCAGTCTGCCCCGAAGCCAAGCGAGAACTCGACCCGCCTCGAACTGCATCCGAGATTCCGGAGCTTTTCGAACCTCGAGACACGACCCTCTTGCGTTTCCGGTGCTCGGCCTGCACGGTGCTCGTCGTAGCGACAGCGCTAGTTTTCTGCGGACGCGAAGCCGCTCGAGCCCGACCTCGTCCAGCACCTGAACCCGAAGACCCAGCGCCGCCGGCGGGAGCTTCGGTTTTCTTTTCCCAGCCCCTCATCTTGATATAGCAAGTCGTCGTAATCTCGGGCGTCTCCCCTTTCTTGAGCCGTTTTCTGCCTAAGGGCACGGCGTGATTACCACAGCTGATCTTCAGCGAATCGAAGATCCGATTGATACGGCGCTTCGGGATAAGACCGTTTTCCACGTCATACTCTTCGGCAGCGCTGAACGGGTCGCAGAGCAGATTAGCGCACTCCTCGACCATCTCAACAAACTGCAATGGCCGAAGACCTTCAGGCCTTTTAAGCCCATTGAACTTCGGGCGGCGGTAAGTGACCTTGCGCTCCTCGAGCTTAATTTTCTCGTTGCCATCCGGCTTCCAGCCACCCTCCACAGGCCAAATACCAGCAGCAATAAACTCCTCTACAACGGTACGGCCGCTGATGATCTTGCAGGCTTTCTTGAAAGCATCGCAACAAGGCTGGAAGGTCTTGCCGCGGCCAGTGAAAGCAGGAGAGAAAATGGGCTCCGCTGGAACCAGCAAACTGGCTAGCGGGTAGCACAAAGACCCATCATCATTCTCCCCTTCGGGTACCTCAGCGTAGAACCAGTAGTCCACCCAGTCATTATCCCAGCGATTCCTCGAAGCGGTAACCAAAGCAACCTTCTCGAGCTTCGACTTCTTACTGAAGCTTCGCGGCTGGAAAGTGCAGACCCCATACTAAAGAAGAAGGACATCGTTGTCATAGTACACCTTCTTGTTCTGCAAGTGACAACTGAAGAAGCGCAAAAAGGCTTCGTAGTTGACCTTCGCATTGAATGTTCTTACTGCCCAGATGAATTTCGACAGTTGCACGAAGGCATTTGGCGTCAAGTGATGTATCTGAATGCCATACGCTGTAAGCACCCGCTGGAGGATGAATAGGGCAGGAAGCCGAAGCCCGGCCTCGAAATAATCCCGAAACACAACCGCCTCATTAGGCTTGGGCTGCGGAATTTCCTCGTCGCCTGGATGGCGGGCCCTTCCAGCTTCGAAGTACCCCCTTTCAACATACATGGCGAGCTCAGCTTCGTTAACCCGAGAGCGGTTCAAACGATAAGTCTTGTCAATAACTGCAGGTGTCCGAATCCGAGCGTCAGTAACCTTCGAAGAATGACCGAAACCAGAAATACCCTGCCCCTCTGCAGCCGAAGATCCAGCGTCAACGCCGGCCTTAAAGCGTTTTCTCCCGAAGTCCCCAGCATAAGCGCTCTCAATATAAATCTCATAATCCCTATTAGCCTCAAAATCCTTACCTTTAACCGGAGCCGAAGCGTCCGCATCGTCTGCCGAGGGTTTCTCAACCGGAACGTCTTCCGGAGCTTTTTGGCCTCCGGACCCGCCTCCAACGGCACTTTCCGGAACCCTGGGCTCACGAGCACCAGTTTCGCCTTGGGGCAAGGAGTCCAGCAACTCCTCTGAACCATCACCAACAAGGGACATAGCCCCCTCATGGCTGAAAGCTGCCTCTTCGCCTGACATCGCCGGTTCCTCGTCGACGAGATCAACAGTCTGCTTCGTTGCAGCCATCAAAAGAGCCTAAAGCTGCACAAAGACAAAGCTTACAGTAAGAATCATCATGCACCCATCCGAAAACCCGAAGAGCGACCAACTACAAACCTTAAGACGATCACGAAGACTAAAAGGGAGAAGCGATGAAAATCGAAACCGCGAAAACAACAGCGAAAACCCGAAGATCACAAAGAAACTGAGGTGAGCGCGGAAAATGACCGGCCCCCTCCCCTCCTTATATAGGGGGGGTAAAAACCGGGCAGTTAATGCGCCCTCGAAAGCCGCGAGTGCGGATAAGATCCATATTTTCACCGCGTTCTTGACCTTCGGACAACACAAAATCATCTTCGCACTCTACAGCCAGCATCAACCCCAATGAGCGAGGGAAGTTTTTCCGGGATCGGCTCCGGCCACATCCGATTGTTCTTCGAGGGTTCGGCTCATCGGCGTTGAACCTCGCCCACGAGGGGCTACTGTTGGGGATCCGCGGAGCAGGATTCGATCCCGGACAGCCCTCTCCTTGAAACCGAAGGGTTTAACCAGGCTAACCAAATTACCCTTCGTGTGTCGTTTGTCTTTCCTTCCGCAGGGATCAATGCTGGGCGCGAAGGGCGTACCGAGCGCCCGAAGGGTCTCCGTCATCCGAAGGCTCAAGGCTTCGGGCGAAGCTCGGAGGGGGGCCTCGCGCATGTCCGAAGACCCGCGGGACCTGATGCAGGGCACGAAGGGCAGATCCATCGTCCGAAGGGTCGCTGCCACGCGAAGGCTATGGACTTCGGACGAGGCTCGGCTGGGTGCCTCGTGTATGACCGAAGACCCATGGGTGGGCCCGGAGCGGCACGGAGGACAAGTACGTCAGCAACTAGGGTTTCTGGTGTACCCTCGACGGGAAGATGGCAAAAGTCTATTGTGCCCTCCGGACATTTTTGTACCGAATATCCTGTACATTATTTTCCGTGATCAGGGGTAGTTTAGGCATTGATTTGTAATCCCTGATCACGGTATAAATACCCCCTCCCGTGCACTGGAGAGGGGGTCGACTCCTTGTTATGTAACATAATTGTGAATGCAATGGCCTAGGCTTCGTGTTGCGCAGATTCTCTCTGAGGCACGCGAAGCCGTTTCCTTTTCTCTCACGCTTTCTCTCCGTGCTTCACCCGGTGCTGGGTTTTCTTTACGAAGAATCCCAACACTTGATATTTCTTTTGATGGTCTTTTGTAAAGGTCAGGTGTTTTGATGCCAGGTGCTTTGGATGGCCAAGGTTACTTGATTTGCCTCACTGTGTTGTTTGATTTATTCCATAATATTGGATAGACAAAATTACTTGATAAGATTAATTGTTGTCTCAGCATGTAAGAAGCTATAACTTTAAAGTTGCATCTTGTTAAATTTGTAGATGCGTGTGTATTCTTCACAAAAAAAAAAGATGCGTGTGTATTAGTTACATCAGTGATATCAGAGGAATCGAATAATCCACGCCGACGCTTGCTAACTTGTGGAAACCTCGGCGTCAGCCAAGCGGCAGCGGGTATTTGCACCAGCTCGTCCGTGTATCAGGTGCGCGCGCCGGGGTCAACCCAATCCCGCCGTGGTTCTCGTCACACGTGGGTCGCTGTCCCTCGATGCCAAACGAAGCCTTATGTGGAATTAAAACCACAGACATTTGTCAATTGGGGTTCCTGTTGCGTACGTACAGGACGACTTGCGCGAGCCAAATTAGTATCTCACTCTATCCGAATCGGCCTTAAACCATAGAACTGTTTGGAATGTCAGTCTTTGAAATTGTTCGGTCCACGTCTTGACCCGGGAACGGGGCACAAAAGCATGTTTATCTCGGCCCAATCAGATTTCAGCCTTCGCACTGGGCCTAATCCGGTCACTTGCACCAGCCCAGTGCGTTAAGATATCTATTATATATATAATTGAAGAGAAAAAAGAGCCATCACGTTCGCTCTAAAATGCTAGAAATTTCCACGTTAATCCAAAAAAATAAGAAGAGAAAAATTACCCACCACTGCAATTATGAAAACAAAACCCTCTATAAATATTTATGAAATAGATAAATTCGAAATAATAAAAAATAGTCAAAAATACCATTCACACCTATTTCTAAATTACCCGCCATGCCATTATGAGCTCAAAAATAGCTAAATTCGGAATAATTAAAAAAGGCAAAAATACCCTTCAAACCTATTTCTAAATTACTCACCATGCCATTATGAGTACAAAAAATAGCTAAAAATATCCATAAGTCCTATTTCTAATTTAACACAATGCCATCATGAGTCCAAAAATAGCTAAATTCGAAATAAAAAGAGTAAATAGATGTCTATTTTAACATTTCAAACACAATTGAACATATGTCAAATTAGAAATTAATATCATATGAACGTAAAATATAACTCCTCTTTGGATTTGTTGGGTAAATATAACTCATTAGGGTTAGCCTTGCTTGGCCCATATATAGTTTAGTTAAAACATAAGTTGCAGTGAATCATTTTCTAAATGTGTAATGCCTTAGTGGTTCAACATTAACAATATTTATATTTATTAAGTAAATATTTTCTAAACGTGTAATGCCTTTATGGTTCAACATTAACAATATTTATCTTCATTAAGTAAATATATAGATAATAAATATGTATACATCAGTCTATTAAAATACGGAAACTAGCAAAATAGTTGACGAAAGATAAAGAGCACATTTAAGATTACAGTATTATGAACTACAAGACTATATGATTGTTAAAATTTAAATTGTATAATATTATTTTAACTAAATATACATATGGATAGATATGATTGAACTCCAATGACGCACGTAAGCGCAATCCATTTGCTTACATGGGCCCGAGATAATTTATTGGCATCGCTTAGTAGATCTCTCAGCACAAAGTCATGGGCCTATGAGAAGTATATGTAGTTTAGGTCTTTAAGTGATCCTAGGTAAGCGTAACCGCAGATGACATGAATCACTGGCTTGATCATAACTAAGCCTTTGAACCTTGGCTATCTTTCATACACCTATATTATATGTGCACTGCAGTGTCATGATCGATGTTTGAACATAAAAATCTCATATGTCAATGCAATTAACAAAGTACTTTTACAGTGAGGATGAGGATACAAATTAACTAGGCGTCGCGATGGAAGGATCTATATTGTAAAGCATGGAACAAGCATTTATAATTCACTTATATGCTTGACAGCAACAAAAACAAGGGACAAGACTATTAAATTGAATATACAAACAATTATACAAACCTCGAAAACGTTCAGCCAAAGTCTCATGTGGCAAACATGTACTATTGCAAAGTAGAAACGAGAGATGTGAGCCAAAATTAAGATGTTCCTCACTACAGGCTAATCAGGGAAATTAATAGGTATTGTCTATTTCAGAAAATATTGTATATCTTTTATTTGTGTTGTGTCTTTCTTATGCTAAAATCATGTTATGTGTCTTATTTTATTAAAACAAATTTGAAAAGAAACTATGTCCAAAATGAAAGAATGTTGATGGAAGAACAATAAATCATAATAAGCAGAGGGGCTTGACCAAACAAACTATAAAAAGGTAGGAGTTCTTTATTATTAAAATTGCATAGAAAAGCATCAATTCTATTCAGACTCGGTGAGAAATTATCCAAACAATTTTAGCTATACTAAAAAAAAACTCGGCCGGTAAGGGGTCAAGCCGCCCCCACGGTATTGTGTACGATGTTTAAACTCTAGAAATAATGTGAAAATAGTTCAAATAGTTTATCAGGTCATTTCCGTCAAAAAAAATAGTTTATCAGGTCTAGCCGCGCAAATGCGCGGGCAGACATTCTAGTTCAACTGAATCGAGCAACGGATGGAATGAAAGAGAGGAGACAAACAAAGCAGAGTTGAAGCAGGGGAAACAGGGGAGCTTGCCTTCTACAGTGTACCGCTGAATTGGCGCCCAAAATTTGGAAGGGCTTACCACTGATCTCAGCACACAAGGTGTTAGTTACTGACTCAACCAATGTCACAGGGCAACAACAATGAGGTGTGATTTTGCCTTCCGTGACATTCAAAACCACAATGTTTTTTTGGTGTGTGCCTGGGTTTGGCTGTTGCGGCCCGGGGGGCGGGGGCGGGGGGGGGGGGGGGGGGGGGGGGGGGGGGGTGGCAGGTGTCCTGTTATTGGATGACATGCGCGGGCGGAATTCATGTCTTGCTTGATCCCATATCAGCCTAAAACCATAGAACAATTCGACCTATGTTAGTTTTTGCAATTGTTAGATCCATGCTGGTGTGAACCATAGTATACATTATCTCTTCCGCATTGCAGCTATTAATAGGGTGGGGGGAAAATATGAAACCGAACATCAAAATCAAATCGATTTAACCTATGTTCTGCTTTATTTGGTTAACAAAAATATATTTCGGTTTCTAAAATTGAAAATTAGGTTAAACGAAATCATTTAGGTTTTATAGTATTAGGAACCCAAAATAACCAAATAGACCAAACTTCTCTATATACTATTTTGGAAACTATTGGTGGTATGGTTTTTCCTTTTTAGACCTATTGATGGTATGGTTATGTACTTGATTTTTTATTATATTCGAGAAATATTGATGTAATAAAGTTTTTTAAGTATTAATATTTAGGACTTATTTTGATATATTATTTTTTCCAATTAACATCCTAATATATTTACAAGAACGAGTTTTTTTTAAAAATGAAATAACCAAACCAAAATATTCGGTTAATTACGTCCAATTTTTCATTTATTCAAATAATTTTTGGTTTTAAATTTCACTGAAACCGAATTTTCTTGAGACTGAAATATCTGAACCATAATAACTACACTGATCGAATGGTAGGCCTAGATGTTAACATTGTTCGAACCTATAGGTGGAAGTGGTGCAAAAGGAATTGTTTCACTAGCTAAAGAATCTTTCCAGTTTGGCTGGAGAAACCCTAGCGGAACCAACCTTTCCCTAGGAAAGTTGGTAGGCACTTTCCCTATTGTTTTTGGTTGTTTTCCTAGTGATTTCTTACCTAGGGAAATTGGAGAATTCTAGTAGTGTAGGGAAGAACCGGCTTGTTCGGCAGGCTGTTTTGCAGCAGTTTTACTGTAGCGGATGCTGAAGAAATAACTGCGAACACTGTAGCTGCTGCTGAAGAAATAACTGAAACACTGTAGCTGTTGTAGGCGAACAAGATGGTGACAGTTGTTCCTGTGAGGAAATCAATTGTTCCATGGAGGAAAAAATGTTGTAGAGTTAGGACTTATTTTCTTGTGATCCTAGAAAAGCTGCTCAGGCAATGATTTAGGTGTTTGATTTTGAGTCTGGGGCTGTTATTGTTGCCTAAGCCAAGCAGCTTTGGTCAGGACTGCAAGCAAACATATGCAAAAATATTGGTTGCGCGCCTATTGACCATCATGTTTTCTTAATTTCTTTTGATGGGCCGTTTTGTTGATGAAATAGAAAAGGAAAAAGTCCTATTTACCTCCCTCAACTCTCCTATGGAGTGCAACTTTTACCCTCAACTACAAAACCGGGTAGCCTGACTCCCTGAACTCCTTCTCTCACTTCAGGTTTCCTCCCTGAGCGGTTTTCATAGCGGTTTTGGCTGACTGGGCACTTGTGGGGCCCAAATGTCAGGTGCCACGTCGGCACCGGGCACGCGCCTCGTGCTGACTCAGCTGTTCGGTCCCGTGACGCGAATAAAGGGCGAGGAGGAGGTCCCGTCCCCATTCGCCCCCACTCGCGCTCACTCTCTCCCGCCCTCAAGTCCCCAAGAGTGAACCCTAACCCTAGTTCCCGCCATGGCCGACAGCTCGAGCTCGTCCCTGAGCTCCTTGCTGGGCGACGACGAGAGGAGGACGTCGCCCACCCCGTACCGCGTGAAGCCCCTGGAGTACGAGCCTCCCATCGACTGCAAGTGCAACAAGAAGGCGGCGATGTGGATCTCATGGAGCGACGACAACCCCGGTCGCCGGTACCTAAAGTGCCTCAAGGCTCGGGTAAGCCATTCCCGGTGTCGATTTGATGGATTTGGGGTCTATTTGGGTTGGATTTGGGGTCGATTAGGGATTCGTTTTCGATCGATTTGAGGATTTTGTGGTTGAAATGCAGGATGGGGGATGCGACTTCATCGGGTGGTTCGAGGGCCCGCATCATCCATTTGTGCAGACACTGCTGATTGACCTGCGCGATGCCGTGTGGCCTTTGAAGAAGCAGAAGGCTTCTCTGAGGCAAGCCGTGGCCGAGCTCGTTGAGAAGGTTGAGGGGCTGGAAGATAAGGTGGACGAGCTGAAGGAGGAGAACGCAAGGCTGGACGGCTTCGAAGGGGAGAAGGAGTACCTTGAGGGCAAGGTTGAAAGACTGGAGCTCGAGAAGAAGCTGATGAGGGTTCTTTGTGCGGTCCTGTTTGTTGTTGCAGTGTTTCTGCGTTTCGGTTAGGCAGTGTGCATGAAGTTCGTCTCGTTCAGTTGGTTAGTGATGGTGCTATTTAATGCTGGATGAATGGATGGATGTCTGCAACTATGTGGTCATGTAATGAACTAAGTTGTTATGTCGTAATGAAGTGTGTGGTTATGTGTTATTTGGTCTCATGTTGTTTGTGTGGAACCTAACTGAACTGTCAAAACGCGCACAAATCTGGCATGCCTGATCACAGATAGTGATTAGATGAACACAGACACATGGAATACAAACATAGTTCAACATAAACTTAGTTCAACATGCACTACATGATTACATGAGTCCAACATTAACTTAGTTCAAACACGACAACATCAATTGACGACAACAACAGTTCAAACACCATGTCCAGTTCAAACACTAGAAGGTAACACATATTACATCACACAAGTTGTTCCAAACGGACGGTAGCACATTCAGAATTGCAAAGGTTGAAACATCACAGTTTTGCAGAGTCCCAAGGAGGAAGGAGCATCATTCCGCCAGGCCTTGGCTTCTTGGCTGTGGTGGTCTTCTTGACTGGAGGTGAGCTTGTAGACACCTGCGCAGAAGCTTTGCCAGCATTCCTAACGGTGACAGAAGATGATGCCTGCGAACAAGGGAGGCTTGCAGTGACATTGAGAGTCGCAGAACCACCAGGTCCAGTGGTGACTGATGCAACTGCTGTGCTTTTGATAATTTGCTGCAAATTGAAATTATGGTTAACATTGAAAATTGGTGAAAGAAAATGACCGGTTATTAATAAAAGTCACTGGAAATATCACCTTTTTCCCCTGTCCCGGGTTCTCCTTCCTTTTCCTGGATGTAGATACACTACGCTGGCTAGTAGACAATGGAACAATGGCAGCAGGGACTGAGGCTGCAGAGTGGCCACCAGTTGGAGCAGGAGCAGAATTAGCACCAGTTGTAGCAGCAGCAGAATTAGCACCAGTCCCATTAACTCGGTCACATGTTGACTTGTTGTGGCCGATCTGTTTGCATTTCCTGCATCTGATAATAGTTCCAGCTTTTGACATCTTTCCTGGTTTAGGTGCCTCACCAGCCTCCCTTCTCCTTTCTTTCTTTGGCCTACCAGGCATCCTTACATATCCAGGAGCCTTCAAGGGTGGCCTATCTGATGTTGGCCAGCTACTCATGCCCTCTACTGGCATCAAGCAATGCTCATATGTTGCATTAAACTTTTGAACATAGTAAGATGGAGAAATGAAGTCTACCAGTGAGTTTGTTTTGAAGAAAATGCATGAGATAGCATGAGAGCAAGGTAGGCCTGATAGCTGCCAATATCTGCATGAGCATTCTTTTTTGTCCAAGTCCACAGAAAACCTATGTTCATTCTGTTTCACTTCATACTGAGCAGACCCATTGCATATGGCATGACAATTAGCAGATTCATTGATGTAGACATTCAATTTCTTCAAGATGTTAGGGCAAATTAATGTTTGCCACCTAGCAGCCTTAGCCCTTTGGTCATGAATCCTGACCATGACCTTCCTTCTGATAGTTTCTAACATTGTGATGATAGGGAAAAATCTAGCCTCTACAATCCAGTGATTAAAGGACTCACACAGGTTGTTGTCTACAGAGTCACAATCAGAGCCTAACCTGAACCATGCCCTGCTCCAGTGTTGTGGGTGAGTATTCAGAATAGCTTGAGCTCCATCTCTAGTTTCCCTAGCCAACTTAGCTCTTGCCAAATTGAATAGCATCATGCATGGAGCCTTGGCACACTTCCAGAACTTCTTCTGCCATTCCTTGCTCCTGAAATGCTTCTTCCAGTTGGCATAGATATGCCTAGCACAGTTCCTATGCTCAGCCTGTGGTTCCCACTTCTGCACAGCATCAAGAATTCCCTGCATAATAGGTATATAGTAGTTAGCTCCATAATGTGACGTACAAATAATGGTAGACAGGTACAAGTATAGGACATCACATACCTTCTGCTGATCTGAGATGAAGACCCAACCACTTCCATCACCAACTCCTATATCTCTGCACAAGAAATAACAGAACCAGTCCCAAGAAGAGTTGTTTTCAACTTCCACTACTGCCCATGCAATTGGGTACATCTGATTGTTTGCATCCCTTCCAATAACACATAGCAACTCACCATTGGTTGCTCCTTTGAAGAAGCAACCATCCAGTCTCACCACTTTCCTGCAGCCAGCAACAAAACCTTTCTTCAAAGCATCAAGGCAAATATAAATCCTTTGAAAGGTGGGCGGCTCCAAATCAGGAACCTTGTGCACTATGACTGTGGAACCAGGGTTGCTTCTAAGGAGCTCCAACTGGTAGTCATATAGCTTCTGGTACTGCCCTTTAGTTGCATCCAAAGCTTTCTGCATCACCATTGCCTTTGCCCTCTTCAGTTTGGAGACAGTGACATTTGCAAACATCTCTTCCTGGACAGTCTGCTGCATTGCTAGGAGGTTCCAAGATGGGTTAGCCATGATAAATTTCTCATACCTCTCAGCTATCCTCCTAGCAGTCACCATCCTGTTGTCCTTCCTTGGAGGACAAGTGTGGAAATCACTATAAGTCACAATCTGCCAACTCTCAGTTCTGCTGGTGTCTGATAGCAGGCACACCCAAGGACAAGTCTCCCAGTCACACTTGGCCCTCACCCTCTTTGGATCATCTTTGATAAAGTTGATTACCTTCCTTTCAGCCAAAGCATATCTAACAATTGCTTTTTTGAAATCCTTCTTTGACCTGAATTTCATTCCCAGACAGAACTTAGGAACATCTTTTGTTTTCCTGAATCTGGGGACTCCACTTGGCTTCCTTCGAAACTCACCATCACTGCCCAGCTCATCAACAGACTCCTCATCATCAGTCTCAAAATACTCTGTCTCATTGCCATCAGCTTCAATGTTTTGAAATCCAGCTGGCATAGCTGCTAAACCGCCAAGAACCACATCATCTAGGTTAGCTGCTTGCCCCTTTTTCATCCTCCTTTTAAACTCTCTGAACTTCTTCAGAATCTGAACAGCCTCTTCATCAGATTCAGAAGAACAGTCATCACCTGGCATGTAGTCACTGTCAGAGCTTGAGTCATCACCACTGTGTTCATCCTCTTGGCCTCCTCCAGCTTGGTCAACTCGTTCTTGGCCTCCACCAACATTGCTGCAACCAACTTGTGTCACAACAGCTTGGCTATCTCCAACTTGACTGTCAGCCACGGCTACTTCTTTACCCTTCTTCGTTGGGCTTGAATAAAACTCCTTCAGCTTAGCAATCTGTCTCTCGGCATCATCTCTAGTCTCACTTCTCACAGGAATCACCTCAACCTCAGCTACCTCTTGCTCAGATTCTCCATCAGATAAGTTCAGCATCTCATCCTCAAAATCACTCACTTCATTGTCTGCCTCTTGGTCACCACCTCTCACTTCAACATATATTTCAGCCACACCTCCATCTGTTATGCAGTTAGCCATTTCAAGGCAAGTCTTGTCATCCCAAATCACTGTCAGCCCATCACTTAATTGTTTCCCAGGAAATAACCAGTGCAGCAAGGTACCCCCAGAAATCTCCATATGGTCTCGCAGATGACCCACAATCTCAGGGTAGCTCACCTTGTCTCGGTCAATATAACTCATCACTTCAGTACCACCAATGTAGTGCAACTTGCGACGATTGTTGATGAACTCCCCATTGATATGAAACCTGACTGCTAGCGTGCTAAGTGGATCCATGTAGTATCACTGCAACAACAAATAACATGGCCTTCAGTTGCGCACTTAAACAATGCCAAGAACAAATCCCTATACCTAAACTAATCCCCATCTTTTTCTAATCCAACTAAACGAATCCCTAGTAATAAACTAAGCATCAGTGAGCACCAGCATCCATTAAAAAAAGAAAAGGTCCTCTTAAACTACCATTCCCGCTCCCGCATCCAAGCACAACTGCCCGCATCGCATCCACAGCCGCCAAATCATGTGCGCACAACACTAACCTCAAAATGTCGCGTCAGATCTGGCCTCCCCTCAAACGGGCCACCATGAATCGTCAATCCCACCGCCTCTATCGTCGGACAAGACGACGGATTTGAATCCGCGCCGCCGCCTCCACCGAGCTAGGGTTCGCGAGCACGTTCGATGAGGAAGAGAGAGTGAGCGGGGAGTGGGGAGACAGGAAGAAAAATCTGGGCGGGGGTGTATTTTTATTCCAGTGCACAGTCAGCACGAGGCGTGTGCCCGGTGCCGACGTGGCACCTGATATTTGGGCCCCACAAGTGCCCAGTCAGCCAAAACCGTTATGAAAACCGCTCAGGGAGGAAACCTGAAGTGAGAGAAGGAGTTCAGGGAGTCAGGCTACCCGGTTTTGTAGTTGAGGGTAAAAGTTTTTTTTTTGAAGCAACAGGAGGGGGAACTCCCCTACTGATTATATTTTATATATTTAAGAATTCAAACATACAAATACGTAAAAAATCACGAGAAACCAAAAGCAAACCAAAAAGAAAGGAAGAAAGCTATTCTAATGCTTGTAGCCATTCTTTGATTTGTGGTAAATATCGCGCTTTCGCTCTGTGGATAACCAAGGCGAATTCCCTCTTGAATTTGTCTTTGCAAGCCTGTATTGTTGGGTCTTTTCCATTAAAGATCCAGTCATTCCTTGTAGTCCATATGCTCCATGCCATGAGAATTATAATTTCCATGTAGAACGGCACTGGTAACTGTTGTTTTAACCTCTTGACAGCTCTTCCCGGATTTGATGTCAAAGGAGCATGCAAACCAATGGACTCCCAGCTTTGTCGTGCAAAGTTACACTTAAGAAATAGATGATATATCGTTTCTTCCCTTTGTAATATACACATTTCACAGTTGTAATCATCAAGGTGCATATTTCTTCTGTGTAACACCCCTCTTGTGTTTAGCCTGTCCTGCAGAATCAACCAAAAGAATATCTTGTGCTTCATCTGACAACATGATTGCCACAGCCAATGTATGGATGGGTGGACTTGAACATTTCCAATCATTCTTTTATAAACTTTTGTCGATGAGTAGAGATGTGATCCCCATATGTAGCTCCATTGATCTTTGTTGTCCAAGAATTCCATTTGTTGCAAAATTATTTGTAGTTCTTGAAATTGTTCATATGCTTCCGCTGATAACGGCAGTTGAAAGATTGTGGTCAGATCTTCAGTTTGTCTTACTTGGTGTAGGGATATAAGTTTCTTTGTGGTGAATGAATAAAGTTCTGGATACTTAATCCTTGGAACCATGTCTGACCACATATCATCCCAGAAAGCTAGACTAGCTCCATCTCCCACTGTGGCACTGCTAATACCTTTATATTGATCTAGCAATTTCAAAATATCCCTCCACCAGAAGGACCCTCTTTTCCTTTGTCCTGGCAAGTTGGTTCCATTATAGTAGTTATCCCATAGGAGATGCACCCAAGGTAAATCTGCATGATTGAAGAATTTGTGAAGATTTTTCATGAGTAGAGCATCGTTTTGGACTGAAATTCTTTTAATGCCTAGTCCTCCTTGTTTCTTTGGCCTAGCGACCATATGCCATGCTGCAGAGGATGGTTTTTTGTTATTCGGGTCTGAGCCCCTCCACAAACAGTGTTTGAAGTATTGCTCTATCTGTTTAACAACGGTGAGTGGCAGCTTCAAAGTGCACATGAAAAACGTCGGCAAGGAAGTCATAACAGTGGAGACCATTTCCAACTTTCCCCCTTGAGTCAAAAAGAGAGATGTGCTAACCAGTCTTCTTTCAATTCTTTGGACCAGTGGTAAGAAATCCTCAACTCTTGGCTTGGTAGTGCCTAATGGTAATCCAAGATACGTGAATGGCAATTGCCCTACCTGACAACCCACTGTATTTGCTAGAATTTCCATTCTTTCTGCAGAAACATTGATAGGAACAATGATGGATTTGCTGTAATTTACTCTCAAACCTGTGGATTCTGCGAAGCTATGCAATAGTGCCTTGAGTGCCACCAACTGTCTGGGACATGCTTCCATGATTAGAAGAGTGTCATCAGCATATTGGACAATGGGAAAATCTTGTCCTGCCCTCTGTTGTAGCGGTAGCTTTAAAACTCCTAAATCTTTGGCTTTATTTAGAATACTTTGCAATAAATCCGCAGCAAGCACAAACAAGAGTGGAGAGAGGGGGTCTCCCTGTCGTACTCCTCGCCTACAGTGAAACACTTTACCTGGCACACCATTTAACAACACTGATGATGTACCAGAAGTTAGAATTCCCCTTACCCAATTGATCCATTCGATAGGAGAGTTGAGGGAGATAAATAGGACTTTTTCCAATAGAGAAGCAGTACCTGAGCACGGATCATGCATTTCTCGGTCCGTCTTGTTGACCAAATAGAAATGCAGCACCCGGGCTGAAAGCATGTATATCTCGGCCCAATTTTTGGCCTTCGCACTGTGACTTACCCGGCCACTTTCACCAGCCCAGTCCTGAACAGCCTCGAGCGCCGACGCCTCCCAAGATGACGGACACCTGTGAAGTACAGCCTGGAGCGCCGGCGCCTCTGCACCCGCGCCGAGCTCCCAGCCACAGGAAGTTGCGCCTCCGGCGCCACTCCCCTGCACCGCGCGTACGAGCTCCGCCACGACGATGTTCAACTGAATCGAGTAATCACATTGCTGGAAAGTAAGCCGTAGGAGAGGAGGTGAGCAGAACAGAGCGGAAGCAGAGGAAACACGGGAATTTAGGTCCTGTTTGTTTCTTTTAGCGCTAAATTTTAGAGACCTCTAAACAAAGAAAATTTAGTATTAAATAAAGTTTAATGACAAAACATTTTTACAGATAGGTACATCTTTACGAGACGAATTTAATGAGCCTAATTAATCTATGTCATGCTACAGTAATGGTACAGTAACCATCATCTAATCATGGTTTAATTACTCTCATTAGATTCGTCTCGCGAATTAGACCAGGGTTCTGTAATTAGTTTTGTAATTAAACTTTATTTAATATAACTTATCTAGAGTTTAGATCCCTCTAAAATTTAGACTCCCATGCGTCGAACACCCGCTTAGTAGGAAGAGGTATGCTATGCTAAACCACTTAGGGTGCGCTTGGTTGGTGGACGGCTTGTTCTGTGTCATCTCATATGAGCTGGGTCAGGAACGCATGATGCACTGATGCGGAATCTTTTTGTTCATATTCGAAGTAATTGTGTTTGGTAGCCTGTAAAAGCCGAAACAGGCCCAAGCTCAACGCGTGCAACTCGTAAATGAAATTTTGGCTTAATTGGCTCTCTAATTGTTTAGGTTGTCTTAATTCACCCCTACAAGGATTTGTTTTTCGTTCCCTGCTTCTCACAACAGAAACAAAAAATACATATGACGGTGAGATCAAACAAAAACAAATATACAAAATCTTCAATTCATTGAGTTCTTAGCTAGTGCACCACGCTACCATCCACGCGGCTGCGCGCTCCCGCCGCCATGGCCGGCACCTCCCTCTCCACCGCCGCCGCCATCTCCTATCCATGGTGCACCTCCTCCGCGCTGCCGGAAACCATCGTTATCAAACCAGTTGCTGCTGCTTCCTCTGCTTGGCGCCATGCTCGTCCGATGGAAGCCTTTCCTACAGCTGTAGTGGATGCTGCTCTGTGGCATCTCGCTTCCTGCCCCGTGTCCGTAGCTGCTGCTGCTGCTCCTCCTGCAGGCCTCGTCGCCATACCCTCTTCCACGGCCAATCCACCCGATGCCGGCGTGCTTGTGCTCCTCTCTCGGCGTCAGGGGCGTGCTCGGCTTCCAGAGAGTGTCCGGCCTCTCAACGCAGGGCCTGCACGTCAGGAACGAACGATAGGGATGCAGGTGGGTATCCAATGGACATTTTAGGTTATTTCTCTAGTTTATTTTTAAACTAAATTAGATGAAAATAGGTTGATAGAAAGCATAATTCTTAGTTTATTTGGGTGAGTTCTGTGTCCACCCAATTAACCCAAAAAAAAAACTTGCGTCCCTATAATCACAAGTTTTTCTGGTCCTAGATATGTCAACCATCCATTTTTTTTCTTTCTTTTTTCTTTTGCATTTTTTCCTTTTCGCTAGTTGTATTCCATTATCTAAATAAAAAAGAAAGAAAGAAATGGATTGGCTTACTTGGGCCGTGGGGGCCTTAAGCCAGGGTACGTGTGCCAGAGCGGCCGCTTCGAAATATCAGCTCCCGTGACCGTCTGCAGAATAATCCATGGATGAGCTCCAAAATAGGAATAACAATAAGCAGCTTCATAATGGCAAACATGAATGCACCTTCTCAGGTACTCTGGCATTTTCAAGTAGTCCTGGAATTGGATTCATTGCCTCAGGGTTGAAGAATGTGGCTGATCTGAAACATGCACACCGAAAATGTAATCAAAATTCGATATAAGCTAAAAAGATTGGGTGGTTATGTCCCCAGCGGGCCTGTAGCAAAGAGCTGACAGAACACCAGGTTTGAAAGGTAGGTACCAAAGGCCTCAAGACCGTAAGGTCCGAGAGAAAACATACACTGCCTGATCATTCGTGCTGTCCTGCAGATCTTTTACGGGCGAGCCAAAGAAACCGCTGATCAAGCCGTCATCGTTGCCACCGTGAGGCGATAACCACCCTCCGATTCCACTATGGAAAAATATATTTTAGATGCATACAACCATTAAACTTCACCAATATATAAATAGGTGCGTTCTAGAATTCAGTTCAGAAAATATTAAAATAACAATTAAAAAATGTGACAGTACTTTTACAACATCATTCAGTTCAGACTTCGTGTACCTCATAGCTGAATATATCGGAGCCTTTTGTGGTGGAGAGTATGGCGTTGGCACAAAAACTTCATTGTGTCCCAGAGCGTTTGAGTCCCTCTTCAGAAAGATCTTCTCTTGCCGAGTAGTATTCCGTCTCATCTCATGCACCTAATTATAACAAAGCAAGGGGCAAATTACCTTTGGTTATATGGTTTACGCAGCATCAATAAAATTAGTATAGCACAAGCACATATCGCAAGCAATTGTTCTACCGAGAGCTCTCTGTCTGCCTCTTTGGTGGCTGAAAGCAGCAACTCCTCAGAAATGACCTGAAACAATTCCTTTCATTGATCAGTTAAATATGGCACCTCAAAGGTGTAATTTTTTAATAGATTATCAGTTGATTCATCAGTTCATTGATCCACTGCACAATTGAACGAATACTGAACAGCTCACATTCCAGAAGAAATGTTTCCCATTCATGTCAGTCTGCAGATTCGGACAGAACGGCTGTGTCTTAGGCACTTCACGGGCCATTAATTTTCTGTAACATTTTGGAAGAGCACGCCCGCTGGAAAGAAAAGGGCGAAATCATTAACTTCTACAATATCCCAATAGGCGACGTGCATGGCAGAAGCAAGAATGGTGAATGTACCTTTGTGCCGGCAAAACTGCCATGAGCTGATCGAACGGTCGTAGTGGTTTGTCCATAGTGAAATGTATCTCGAACTGAGAAAGGCCTTTGAGATCAGATACGAAAGGAGCAACATAAAATGGGTAATACCTGCATCACGTTGCACCAAACGTTTTATGTATGCGAATAAGACACATCAGTATATGTAAACATTTTATTTTTACCAGCTCCATGATGGCACGTCTGCAAAATAGCATTGAAGCACCCAACACAGTCCTTCTAAATACTTTTGAGCCTAAATTCAAAGTGGGAGAAAGGGGGGAAAAAAAACGAGGGAAGCTTATAACAATATATAATGCCACCATGACACTGCGCAAGGGAAAGGGGTTCCATTAGAATAAATAGACAAGAAAAAAATACCAAGTCGTTCTTCAGCTTTCCAATTTCATTGGAAGTTTCAACACCAAAATATTCCCTGTAGAATCGGGATTTCCATCCTGGCAATCCCCTTCTTATCTGCAATAGATGTGTCAAAACTGCTGCAGGACTGCAGGAGCAATATTTATCAATTTGTCTCGAAAAAAGGAAATATTTAGCAAATGGGGCATCACTAACTCTGTCATATGGACGGT
Organism: Eragrostis curvula; assembly: GCA_007726485.1. Classification (NCBI taxonomy): domain Eukaryota; kingdom Viridiplantae; phylum Streptophyta; class Magnoliopsida; order Poales; family Poaceae; genus Eragrostis; species Eragrostis curvula. The sequence goes on along the minus strand of RWGY01000035.1, from coordinate 495,865 downwards.
CTTCATTGAAAAGGAGGTCGTCTAATTTAGGCCTCAGCCTTAATCTTTCAGTCTCTGAAGCTTCATCCAAAATTTCGTGATATCTCTGCTTCAAGGATTCCTATGGGCCAAAACGAATATACCGAAAATGATCATACATTCCATCATTTTGTGTCACTATACACTATTGAAAAGAATGCTAACATACCTGTTGCAGTCCATATCTTTTGAGAAAAATTTTCTCTTCATACACGGACAGCTCATGAAAAAATATTTCCAACCTTGAGACGTCCAGATATGCAGCATGTTTATCTTTGATCTGTTTTCAGTAGAAACAAAACTATGGTCAGTAGTACTCCATGGATAATCATTCATAAAAATAAGGCGGAATTCTTAAGGTACTTTGTCTGTGCTGACAATATAGCCCCCCATCTTGTTGAAGGTTGTTTTGTACACTTCGATGAGAAGGTCAACTGCATACTGTCGCATGGAATAGATGTAAGAAACAGCTAGTATATCTTTTTCACAGTGAGAAAAAAAAGGAAAGGATACAGTTACAACAAAGTTCCATTAAGCTACCGGAATCTAATGGCACAAGCACGTACGCACCTCGTGGACCTCAAGTGATGGAATCTTTGGAATGAAATCGTTTCCCAACAAGAAACAAATAAAGATGAAGTCATCTATTAGCCTCTCAATATCAGGCTCGCATACTGGGTCCAATATCTTCAATTCAATTTCCAAGTACTCTCTCAGAACCCATATGTTTAGAAACTGAAATACCATGGCGTTTTGACATAGTTAAAATGAGAACAACTACCATTATCAGTTGGGGGGGGGGGGGGGGGGGGTGGAGGTTTGGGGTTGGCACCAGATATGCTTTCTTCAGACTGGCTTCTGTCAGCCCGGAATTTTTTTCTGACTTATATGGAAGCAGGGCATCCTGTCAAAGTTAACAGGAGAGTCTTCTCAGTCCCAACATTATAAACTAAGTGCTGAACAAGTTACTTTGACAGATTTTACATACTACCTAGACTAGCAAATAATGCAATAACTTAAATCTGCCTTCTATATATGCTATCACAGAATTAATGCTGCACGAAGTTCGTATTTGGTGAGGGATTAACAGATCGGACCTCACGCAGAATAGAGAAATGAACTTCGTGAGACGCCAAAGCCAGCACTATCAGGTCCGCATCCTGCAACAATAATTCTTCACAGTTAAAGACTCCAGTGCAAAGAAACAGGTGCCAAAACTTGGTCGGTGCTGCAGAACAGTCGAAACGATGAGATCGTCAAGAGTAAAGGGTTGATGCATATATATTTCCTACATGCCCAAACAAGCAGTGCCGAGTGTTGGGGTCATAGCCTTCCACGCTGCGCTGCGCACGGATGAACGACATGATCTTGTGCTCTCCTTCTCCAGGAACATTTGCGTCAGAGAGTATTACCTTCGTAACAGACGTGTAATGTATTAAGCAACGAGCAAGCCACAGTAAGAGCGTGATCGAAGCGCATCAAGAGCATGATAAATTTTACAATACACGATACAAACCATCATGTGTTTCCAGTCGGGGTCACTGTTCAGTCTGGAACGGACGTCGTACTCAAGCGCTTGTGACAGCTTCTCCATGAACTCGGTCCCTGGTGTGATGACGTTGGGATCTGAGACCTCGGGCGATGTCTCCCGCGGTGGTACCTCCTTCCCCTGGGCTCTGGATTCCTCCGCCGAGCGATTCTCTTCCTCCTTTTACCAACAGAGCGAAGCATGTGCTGTGGATGTAGTAGGATTTAGGATGAAATGAAATGAAATGCAAGAGGGTTCATTCACCTCAGTTGCAGCTTGCATTCTGGCAGTATGGAAACGTCCCCTTCGTATCTGGTTCATCTTGGCGCAAGGAGCAACGCCATCTGCAAATAATAACTAATGGTGCATCGAGAGAGAGAGAGAGCAAACAATATCCATGGCACTTGAAAGTAGCATGCTACTTTTGCTGTTAACAAGATGAGTAGAGTACGCCTGTACTGTAGCAAGCAAGCGTACGTACATGGTACTCTGGGCGAAAAAGGATGTAGTTCAATTTAATATCCACAAATCGATCGATGTACGGACCTACTGCCAAGTAGAGGAGCCTCCTCGGCCTGACGACGCGGACCAAGCAGTCCATGTAGGTGAAAATGGACTCGAACACCTCGTCGAGCGTCGTTGGAGCGCGCACCTGCATCGATCACTGGTTAATTAGCATACAAGAACTCTAAACCCAAACCCATCAGTACCTAGGCCTACCCCAAACCCAACACCACACAAGAACTCTAAACCCAAAACCCATCAATACCTAGGCCTACCCCAACCTCTGGACTTTTCTTTTTGAGGAAATTTGGAGGGGAGCCTCTATATAGTATTATATTGGTTACTTATAGAGTTAAAGGAAACAAGTCTCAAGACAAAAGCAGCTCATGGGTTGGAGTGTGTACATACATGTGTGGGTGTGTGCACCGAGTCCTGCGGGTGGAAGCAAGAATGGATGATAAAATTCATGTCGAGGTAGAGGTTGTCGTAGACGATGCCATCAGAGGTTCCCTTGCTGCTGCCATGGCCGGCAGCTGGTTCCTCCTTCGCAGGGGAGATCACGCCTGGGTATTTGGTCACGACCCACTTGAAGAAACCATGTATTCCCATGGCAGCTGCAAGCCTGCAACGAGACAGAGAACTGAGGCGTTGTTTGGCCAAGTAGGAAGGCAAGAACGATTTGATGCACCAGTTGGTACTTACCTCGATCTAAAGCTTCTTCCCCTCTCCTCCCCGCGGTACTGCGACAGTCGATAGCTGATCTGATCAGGTTAGTGAGAGAAAGTATGAAACTTAGTGGTGATAAAGGAATAAGAGACTTTTGACAAAGCTATTGGCCCCATTCAGTGTTTCAGGCTGCTTTGCTTTACGATGAAGCGAACCTTATTTCTTTGCCGTAACGATTTTTAGCATTTTGTTTCCTGACGCGGCCCAACATTGTTTTTTTGGTCTAGAGGTATGATTCTCGCTTTCTGGTGCGAGAGTTCGCGACTTCGGTTCTCGCAACATTTTCATTTTTAGTTTTTATTCCTCAACTACATCGCCCGAACGAGGCTCTGCCACGACGATGTTCCACTGAATCGAGCAATTACATTGCTGAAAGTAAGAGGTAGGAGGTGAGCAGAGCAGAGGAAACAGGGGAGCTTAGGAGGATGTGACATGCTACACTTAAGATGCACTGAATATCACTGCTTGCTCTTGGTAATGCACACTGACTCAACCAACGCACACGTCACAGGCCATCAGGAATGCGCGTGATTCTTTACGTCTTTTCGCAATACAAATTGATAGTGACAAATCAACTTACCTGTCCTATGTAATGATGTTTTGAAAATTACAGCCCAACTGCACCGTACTTTCCTCTCTCAAATTGTTCAGATAATGGGCACTTCTCAGCTGTGAGCCTGTCATTCAGCGGTCTAATCAGATCCTTGCAATCTCCTCCTCCGCTTCCGTTTCCTCACCAGACGCTAACCTCACAGAACAAAAGCCATCCATGGCAGCAGCAACCAAGCGCCTCCTGCTCGCCGCCGCCGTGGCGCTGACCCTCGCCGCCGCGGGAGTCTCGGCGCGCCGCCGCCCGGTGCGCCTCCTCCTCTACATGCACGACATCGTGGGCGGGCCGGGCCAGACGTCGGCGCGCCTGGTGCGGGGGCCGGGCCCCGAGAATCCGTCGATGCACCCGGGCAACTTCTTCGGCGACACGGTGGCCGTCGACGACCTCCTCACGTCGGGCCCCGCGCTGGGCTCCGAGCCCCTGGGCCGCGCGCAGGGCACCTACATGACCGGATCCATGACCGACCCGGTGTTCGTGGTCAGCGTGACGCTGATGATCAAGGCGGGGCCGTACAACGGGAGCACGCTCGTGGTGGCGGGCCGCGACGACACGTCGGAGCCCGTGAGGGAGCTCGCCGTCGTCGGCGGCACGGGACGGCTCCGCCGCGCCGCCGGGCACGTGCTGTGGAGCACGGCGAAAGTGGAGTCGCCGCTGCACGCCGTGCTGGAGCTCGACGTGCGCGCGTCCGTGCCGGTGCCCAGGGAAGCTCGTCCTGTTGCTCGGGCGTCCGTCAGCTCCGAGTGATTGTTTGCCGAGGCAGAGCATCATCAGTTGTGGCGAACACTGCTGCTAGTGCAACCTTCTGCTTGCCCAGTCGTGTACAAAGACCAGTCTGTAACATATGTGCCCAGCAGGATCTGCTGTAACAACAAGACTATACTTTGGCTGTAAATATCCCAATGATCCAAGTCACTGTACATGATCATGAAGCTCTGTTCACAAAGTTACCAGCAGGGTTCAATTGTAAACGTAAAGGGAAAAAAGCCCGGTTCTTGGTCCGCTACGTGGAGAAAAATGGCAATTGATTATATCTCAAGAAAACTTGTGACTCAGTAAAGGTATTATTCTTGTACAACTTTTCACAACAATGTAGTTTGTTGTAAATTGTGACACACTATCAAAACATGCACGTATATAAGACCGATAAATTAGTGTCGAAGTTACAAAACTGTGACTATGTTTTCATAGACCGCCCGCTTCCTTTTGACAGCACTAGTTTTTGGCTCTTGAATCTCACAACTATAAACAAAGCTATGGTACGGAGCTATGGTACTTTTCGCGCACATGTCGCACGCGTCAGGTGTTTTGGGCACCCGCACCCGATTTATCAAAATTGGACCGAGAGTTAGGTTGCACAGGCAGTGCTCTCACTCTCATTTTGACTCCTTCCTTTAAACCATGAGATTGGATCATCCGATCCCTTTCTTAAAGAAAAGATAGAATTATTACTACTTTCACATGGAGTGAAAGGGACGCAGTCGAGAAAGCATGAAAAAAACGCCTTCCTACATCTGCGCCCTGCTAAAAGCTATCGCACCAGGTAGAACAGAGACAATCGACAAAAGACGAGCAGCAGCCCCTGATTGCGCCCATGCATGTTGCCTCTGCTCCGTCTCGTACTCGATCCTCTGGCGTTCTCCCTGGATTCTGGGATGACGGTATCGATGAAACCTGGGGTGGGTTTGAAATGGCAGGGACCTGCACTGCAGGAACAAGGGGTGCACCTGCGGGTTGAGCCTAGGACATCAAATTTCCCGTGAGGCTTAACGTTTCCATACACAACATCTTGGAATGTTATCTTTGGAACTTCTTGCTGCGAAAAGATCTGGTACTGATCATAGACAAAGAAATCTTCAGACGTTCCACCCATTCTACCAAGATACGTAGGTCTAGTTTGATTCAGAGCAACAGATGGATGCTCACCAAACTTGGAAAGATGCTTCTCAATGACCTGGCTCTTGAATGAGAGAAACTTGTACCAAAAGTGGATGTCAAAGTTATCCCTTAATAAGCAAGCATCCATGTTGGCACCAATGAGACTCCATAAATGCGTTTTGGCTATCTCCATGGCCAAGTTTGCAAGCCTTGGGTGCTGTTCGGGATCAATGCTTCCAAATGTGAGGGTCTTGAAGAAATACCAATGTGCTTCATCTGAAAAATAGTTTAGTGTAATAACTCCTGTTGTTCCAAATCTTGTTATCTTGTCAGATCGGCTTGTGATTACAATTTTGGTACCATTTGTCACCCACCTTTTAGAAGCTGAACTCAACTTCTTCCAAGCATCATCATTGATATCCCCAGCTACCTCAATAACAACAAGCAATCTCTTATCTTTCTTTGAAGTTCTGTTTCTGTGTTCCACTGACAACCCATCTCGAAGAATAGATAGCCATTCATCTCTGAAATCATGGTCCCTCAACAATACAATTTCTGCAAAATGATCACGGATTCTCTCATCGCTGCAAACATGGGCAACAAAGGTACTCTTTCCTACTTTTCCAGGGCCAACAATTGGCAGTACCTCCAAATCCTGAGTGCCATGAGGTCGTGTGTGCAACAGGAAATGGATGACAAGTTGTGCCTCCATCTGACGACCAAACATGCAGTTGCTCAACATGATATGCTTGCTATAGGGCTGCTGGAACATGCGAGGATAGCTCATCAATAACCTGATCAGCTCGTCCAGATCAAGGATTATGGAGCTCAGTTTGTCAAATTCCTCTTGAATTTTTCTCAAATTCTGTGTTTTTTTACTAAACAAACACAAGCCACTCAGAAGACTTACTTTGAGCAGAAACGATGAGCGGCTCACGTATTGACCTTTGGTTTTCTCATGATCGTGATATTGGTACCTGAAGGTGTCAAGTGTGTAAAAGCCTTGGAGCATAGCGTCCCTCAGCATGGCCAGCTGCTGGATCATAGTTTTGTTTGTGATGTGCCGCCCCATAGCTTCATCGATGATGACCTGTGCCCGGAGAAGGACCCGGCAAAGGCGATTCTCCACATCCAGAACCTGTGGTGGCCCTGAGATTTTGTTGATGAAGTAACTTATGGATCTTGAAGTGAGCTCACCGAGGATGGCAGAAACGAAACTCTCCATGCTGGGCTCTCACCACCACCTGATGATAATGCAGCAGGTTGTGTATTGGATGAACTGGGAAGGCGTAAAAAGAACACCTCACTGCTCCAAGTCATGCACGAAGGTTGGTCAAGTACAACAGTCTGAGCATGTGATGTTTCATGTTTGAACTTCAGAACTCCTTTCACCTTCACCCGAGTTCTTTGACTGAAATTTTGTACCCATGGTTGTGAATATAAATGCATGTTGAACAGTTATAGCTCTTGATTGTTATGCCTTAGCTTAATTAGCTGTCACCGTCAACATCTATTATCTTCTCTGCAAAGCTGTTCCTCAGTTCCATTAGTCTTCAATGGATAGTGAAAGGAAGAAAAGTGGAGGGCACTACACATAAGTCAAATTTTGAGCCCAAAGAGAGGGTGTCACAATCCTTATTCGGAAGGAGTCAAAGAACCTTAGATATTCAAGAAAGGAAGAGCATTCATACTTGACCTGAGTAGCAGAAAAGGAAGATGGCTTCCTTCCCATCATCTTCTTGTTTCAATTCAACATGCTTGTGTCATTAGTGTGTTTACCCAAAAGCTAGGCTAGCTATGTTCTTGATAACATTTATTCTGGACCCTTCATCTGGCAGAAAAATAGTAGTAACAGAATAGCTCAGAAGAATCTGAGTTTGGCAAGCTACTGCCTCCATTTTCCTATGCATCCTAGCATCGTGGAAAGGATGTATGGTTGATTTATAATGGATGTTTCATTCTGAGCAACAGGGTGTTCTTTGATAGTACAGTCACAATATGAAGCAGCAAGCAACGATTTTGTTTTTCATTTATGTATCAGACATGCATTAAGATTCTTTTCAACTACCTGATCCCCAATCGGTCAAATCAAACGCAATGGAAAAAAAATCTGATGGAGTACACTACAGCTTCATGCTTCAGATTGGATCAAACCGTACACGACATGACCATAGATGATGAGAGATAATTGTGTGGAAAAATGAGTTCAAAGGAGGGATGAATGCACACCTGGTTTTTTCCATCGCGAGACGAGGTTTGCCTGGTTCTTCCATCGCAAGATGTGCACGAATATTTTGGCTTCTATCTTCCAACACGGCGCGGTTGAAAATTCGCCCGTTTTCCGCAATTCAAATTTTTCATTTGTTTTCCGTAGCCAGAACATTTCCTTTTTTCACCAAAATGTTTCGGTAGCCAGAACATTTTCTTCATTCACCAGAACAACATGGTATGTAGCCAGAATTTTTTAAAGAATGGAACAACATGAACTGGTAGATAGAACAAATTTTCTAATCAACATAACAAGAAGAACCATTGCCCAGAACATTTTTCTAAATCACCAGAACAACATGAAGTAGCATGTAGAACAATGTAACTAGTCACCAGAACAACATAATTTGTTTGCTAGAACATTAATGTGAACCAACAGAACAATTTGTTTTAGAACCAGTATCCAGAACAAATTGCTAGCTACAGCATTTCGAACCAGTATCCAGAACAATTTCTCAGTGACACGAGAACAACATGAAACATTATGAACTCATAGCCAGGATTTTTTTTTTTTTTTTGAACCAGAACATTACGAGCTATTAGGCAGAACAATCTCGTATACAAAGTTCTTGCCACAGAACAACTAAAATCGAATAACTAAACTTCAGGAACTTCAGGAACCAGAACATTACGATCTATGCTTCTCTTACGATGGGACTCGACATTTAAGACAAGAAAGCATTTTGTTAGCAGAAAATTAGCTTCTTGTATTGAAGAAAGTTATTTGACAGATATTCTAACCATATTCTATTAAAAATGGAGGACCAGAAGTATTTTTTAACTGTGTTGTGCTCGTAAGTCACCAACTTGTAAAGAAGTTTCTGACGTAGTGCATATCTGGATCGTAATGTGAACCAACAGAACAATCTCGTATACAAAGTTCTTGCCACAGAACAACTAAAATCGAATAACTAAACTTCAGGAACTTCAGGAACCAGAACATTACGATCTATGCTTCTCTTACGATGGGACTCGACATTTAAGACAAGAAAGCATTTTGTTAGCAGAAAATTAGCTTCTTGTATTGAAGAAAGTTATTTGACAGATATTCTAACCATATTCTATTAAAAATGGAGGACCAGAAGTATTTTTTAACTGTGTTGTGCTCGTAAGTCACCAACTTGTAAAGAAGTTTCTGACGTAGTGCATATCTGGATTGTAAAGAAATAATGACGTAATCCACCTTCAAAAGAAAGTTCATTACATTAGAGCCATTTGTGCCAACATTACTGCCAAAATAATGACTCGAACAGGCCAACAAAAAAAATAGCTTGACTAACATTAGAAAAGCTCTGAACATTAGCTCCATTATACAGACCACATTCCTGTTGTGAAATTCCGTATCCTAATTTGGATAATAAGCCTTCAGAAAAGAATCTTGAAATGATTGACCACTCAAAAAAAGGTAGACGAATATTTAGTGCACCTTTGAATGACTAAACAGTGAGTTCATTTCGCAGAATGTTTTGGGCTGAAAGATTCTCTGGACAGAATGACCGAAGAGCAAAATAATAAGCAAACTGAATCATAATAAGATGTATTCAAGAATCAAAATGAACCAATTCCATAAAATAACAATGACAATTAGTAAATGCACAATATTTCATGGGGCCATTTGAAAATAATGTCCAAAATAACTTACCACATAATAGGTTAGAACAATCAAAGATGTGTAGTGGAACAAATTTGATTAATGGGCAGGGCCAAACTACTTGAACTTTGAAATGATTTGTTGAGCAGCTAGAATAAGCACATTGTGTAGCTAGAACAAGCACATTGATCTGTTGGAGCAAACACGGTGAACTGTTGTGACAATTAGCATGGAACAACAACAGTTATCAGGTGGAACAATTAATATACTTGAAATGCCAGAGCAATGCCATGAAACTAGTAGAACTATTTTTCTTATAACCTGGAACAATGAAAGTAAGTTGGCAGAACGTTTCACTTATCATCTGGACCAAGCACACGCTATACATATAGAAACAATCACAGTGCCTGTTGGAACAAGCATGTTGTACTGTTGCAACAAGTAGCATGGAACAAGTGCATTTATCAGCATGAACAATAAAACTGAAATGCCAGAACAATGCTGGTAAATTAGTAGAACTATTTTTCATTATAACTTGGAACAATCAGAGTAAGCAGTAAGAACATCTTACTGATATGAATTCTAAACATAGGGTCATATAATAAAAGTGCATAGGTGGAACAATATGCTTCACCTACCAGAATAATCATATCTTAGTCACTTGGAACAACCTAATTAAACGCCCAGAACAATATAAGCAGCTTCTGGTACAGTCATAGTAATATATATTGAAACGAACAGAAATGACTGGAACAAAAAAAAAAAAACTAAACAGCTGGAAAAACTTCATTTTGTTAAGGCTGGAACAATAATGAAAACACATTGGAAGAATCAGATATAATATAATTTCCCATTCATATTTGTTAGACAAGCAGATAGAACTAAATGCAGTACATCTCACAGAGCATTCTGGTAAGAATTTTTAATCCCTGAACTAGTGTTACATTGACTTAGAATTTCGAAGGACTTCAACTAAGTACAACCAAGAATTTCTAACGGCTTTTCTCTCTTCTTCAATCTGCGTTCGTGATGTTGTTGCTCACACGCACATTTTAGCGAACACATGGTGCACATATAACTTAGCTGGAGCTGACGAGGTCATGCCCTGGATGCCGACAGCTGAGGAGGCCAACCATTGCATGCTCAACATCCTTCACCGAGGACACCATGACCACCACGGCCCACGTCCTCATCGCCCGTCGCCGAACTCATGTTGCAGGCACTCAAGGAGCAAAACAGAGAGGAAAAACGAGGCTATTGATCTCGACCTTGTGTTTGGGCTTGTTGGTTGAGGGCTAGTGTAGCTAAGGTAGTTATCACAGTTTTAGCTTGGTTTTCCCTAAATTAATCTAAGTGTTGTAGGATTTTTGTCTCGTTTCTATAGAAACGAGGTCATTGGTCTGCCACACTTTAAAAAAACAGAGGAAAAAACATGAAGACATCTGAAAATAAAAATCGAAGAAAAAGAAAGGAAAAGGCAAAGAATAGCCACAAATTAAATCAAGGGGAGAGAGGACCTGCTGCCCTCCGCCGCCAGTGAAAGCCCCGTCGCGCCGCGCCTGTGCGCCAGCGAACGCCTTCGCGACCCGCCTTTCTGGAACATCTCGAAAAACACCCGGAACAATGGGAAAAAATGGGTTGGAACAATCGATTTTGCCGGCTAGAACAATCAATTTTGCCGACTAGTACAATCGATTCTTGCTGGAACAATCGAGTTGTGCTGCTGGAACAATCGCTAGAACAATGTAGAAAAGAAGGAACAGGGGAGGAGCCGCGCGGTGACCGGGACCGGGGGAATGGCGCAGCAGCATAGTGGATGGGGGCTAGGCTCGGCCTCCAGGAAGGAAGGAGGAGAAACAGATCACGGCGTAGGGCGCGCGCAAGCAGGCGGCGTGGCGGCGCGAAGGGGAGGTGAAAAAGTGGCGATGGCGGCGGCGCACACGGCCACACACAGCGCACGCGGTGTATATTAAAAAGAGAGATTATGTGCCCTGAAATCATTTCCCTTCTCTGAAAAAATGATTTTCCGATATTTTCTTTCTTTTTTATGCCACTTCTTGCACTTCAAAACAATCTTAATCCTTTTGTGTATTCTTGGACTTCTAAATTGAAAAAAAAATCAAACTTTGTAAACAACAAAAATTATTCTTCGTATGTATCTCTTCTAACACAACAAAAGTTCAAAAGTTTCAGTGTACAGCAAATGATTATTTTTACCCACAGAAGAACCAAAAGTATTTTTAGAAAATTAAGCAAGTATTCCTTTTCCTTGTTGAAACAGTTACCCTTCCTCTCTGGACCAAAAAAGTTACTAACCAGGCATTAAATTTTTGATTTTTTATATTAAAAAAATGAAAATTAATTTTGTTATTAGCAAAGTTTAAAAAAATCTTTTTTTAAAGAATATAAATACCCTAAAACGTTAAGCTTTTTTTAAAAGATAGTGAGTGGCATAGAAGGGAAGAAAAATCTCAAACAAAAGCATATAAAGGAAAAGTATTTTTTAAATGGGAATGCATTTTTGTAAGTGGCTCACAAGAAAATTCTTCATATTAAAACCGATGTTCCTGGGCTGAATAATTTGCCACAAGTCACTGCATAGGATCCAAAATATTTTCAATGACCTATAATTTAGATTGTGATTAATAATCTCAACCTAAACATTTATAAATGACCCAACCTTGAATACCAATTTTTGTTACTAACAAATTATTTAATTAAGCAAATAAAAATATCGCGGCTTCTACATCTCTCTATGTATTAAGTTTGTCCATTATCTCTCAGCCCTGTATCAATGGCACGCCACCAAACAAAAAAAGTGAGAATAATAAAGTTGGTACGCCTTCAGCATGGCCATGTTCTCACAATTACGCACCTTGCTTGAGAGTTAGAGTAGCATTTGTTTGCTAAAAAACAACATCATTATGGCTTAGCCATATTTTCCAGCATAATTACGAATTGTAAGTTGTAACCATAAAGTCGGACCTGAAATTTATCGAGTTGTGCATAAAATCTTTGTGGGCCAGCCCAAATCTTTCTTCGCTCACACTTGTGCCTTACTAGGCCGAATATGCAACAAGGCCTAGGCCTACCTTGGGTCCAGCACTAGGCAGTTGGATTGGGCCGGAACGTTGTAATGAACATTTTCCAAATTTTCATCCCTGTGACATTAAGCTAGTGAGTGAGCTAGTTCCAGCCTTCCAGGTCAGTTGACTTTAGAGAATCTGCCGGAGCCGTGGCCTAAAGTCTACGGAGCGCCTATGAGTATGACTACCTAAAGAACAACTGAACAAGCATAACGCAACAAGTTAGGTGAGAATACGACCGTCCTAATTTTTTGTTTGAGTAGGCCGTACACTAAATCGGAGTCTCTTCCTCGCCACTGAAATTTGCTCCAACAACTCGACCTGCTACGCAAGCTTTGTTGAGGTCTTATTGCTTCTCCATTCTTCAAAGTCTAACCTGCTCCCTCGCCCCCTTCTAGAAATCCTGGAAAAACTTAACACACGTACACCGCTGTATCACCTACCTCCTAAAAGACACAGCTTAACATCCCAGCAGTTAAGGAAAATTGTTATGATCAATTGGCCGGCAACAATTCGAGCGTGGTGAATCCACTTTTAATTTCCGTAATTCATGAACAACAAAATTCAGGAGCCAGGAGCAAAATTTCGTCTGTAAAAGTCTCTGCCAGGCACATCGTTAATCAACACGAAAAGGCGACACGTAGTCTGACATTTTCTGATTAACAATGGATGATGCACATGCAAAAGCGACGAAAGCCGCTCATCAGGAATCCTGTAAAAAAGGGGGTAAAAAGCAAGCAGCATCTACCTATCCACGACCACGAGCATCCCCACCAAACTCCACTCCACTACACCGACATCCCACCACTCTCCACGTACTCTTGTCCATCCCTTCAATAATGAAATCTTTTGCTTGTCGTCTCATCTCCACCACTCATCACCAATCAAGAATCATCACCAAACCCAAGAACCAACCACGGCAACGACTGCCGCGACGACCCACCCGACGGTGACCCTGGCGGCGCCGGAGCTTGACTTGGACCCAGACCCGGAAGATCCGGACCCGCCGGATCCGCCATCGACGGGCGAGACGGGCGCGGACGCGTCGATGGTGCCGTTGCCGGTGCCGAGGTAGACGTCGAGCTCGATGGTGGCGTCGGGCGCGTTCATGGCCGTGGTCTTCCACAGCACGTACCCGGTGGCCATCCGGAACTTTCCGGTCCCGCCGACGACGGCGAGCTCGCGGACGTCGGCGGCGGTGTCGTCGCGGCCCATCACGGCGAGGGTGCTGCCGTTGTAGTCCCCCGACGTGAGCAGGATGTTGGCCGTCACCATCAGCACCGGCGCGGACTGGGAGGAGAGCATGTAGATCCCCTGCATCCTCCCCACGGGCGTCGAGGTGGACGCGGAGGTTTCGGTGAGCGCGTCGTCGATGACGCTCGTGTCGCCGAAGGTCATGCCGAGGGATGGCGCCGTCGGGTTGGCGCCGCCCGGGCCTTTTATCACCGGCACCGATGTCGGGTTGCTGCCGGACACGATGTCGTGCATGAAGAAGTGCAGGTGCGTTGTGTCGTCGGCGGCGTGCAGGGACGCCGGCGCCGCCACGGCGAGGAGGAGGAGCAGGAGGACGGCGGCGGAGTGGGAGGCCGCCATGGCTGTCATGTGTTTTGGTGGGTGAGTGTGGATCTGTGGATGGATGGATGGATAGACTGGGCTGGCTGGCAGGACGGAGCAGCAGCTGCACAGAAAATAAAATCTTATATGCAGGGGTTAGGACCAGAGGATGCAAGTGCTGAAGGGGGTGGTTGGATTTAGCAGAGCTGAGCAGGTGATGGATGCAGCCTAGAGCTCAGGTGGGAAGCGAGCTGCGTCGTGTGGACTTGGTTGCAACGACACAGGACTCGTCTCATAGTACATGGTTGTTGTGGACAATCGATTTCAGAATTAGGCGAGGGATTGGGGATGGTTGTTGTTGAGTTGACCTACCACTACCAGATCGAGACCCACTGATTAATTATTGATGTGTACTAACTACACGGTGTGTAAATTAACACGCACGATTAACGAGCAGAAACCTGCCGGTACCTTCGACGTGGCGCGGTTGCCACCGTCGGATTGGTTACTGGCGACGCGAGCGTGATGATAGTCCTCAGCAGCTTGCGGATCGACGGGGTAAAGCAAAGTAATTAGGTGATGCGTGCAGCATGGGCAAGGCCACCCGCATTGACAGTTTTTTTGCTTGCTATGCTTTGCGCGTAGCCTGTACATGTCACCTTTTACAGCTCCCCGCATGCCTTTTATGTCGTGTCCCTTTTCTTATACTTCCTTTCAACATTTTTAGGAGCATCATTATTTACAAATGGAATCGGGACCGCAGCTGGCCATAGCTTTACCATCATCACCTTGCCAACTATCCACTGAGAGTGGCACCTTGTGTGTGTGTGTGTGGAGAAAAAAGTATAAGAACATGTGTTATTGGGCTTAGCATGGCCTGGGCTGAAGAAGAACAAGCATTATAGTTGGGCCTAGCTTGGGGATGGAAATTTGCCTTTCCATCTTCGTAGTATATTATAGTTGGCCCAATGGCCATTCACCAAAAAAAAAAAAAGTTGGCTCAATGGAGAGATACATGGTTTTCTGTATGCCACTGGAGAAGCTACTGCCATGCTCGTATCAGCCGTCGGGAATAGTTTTTCCCCACAGGCAGAAACAATTGTTTTGGCAAACATTAATAATTGTTCTAGTAGCTAAGAACAATTGATCCGGCAAACAGAAACTATTATTTCAGCTTTGTATTGGGCCGTGTACGTTCCTCTGTTGGGTCGACACGGGCCGAGTGCCCCAAGTGGTGGACCACGGCGCCCGCGAGGGGTGGGGGGGGGGGGGGGGGGGGGGAGGGGTGGGGGGCCTGTGGGTTGTTATTCTAAATTCTCAGCAATGGCCCGACAACTTACACTGTTTCTGCACTACTATCATCACACGTCAACTATATTATAGTTGACAGCGCCAACAGCTTTAGGCCCCTTTGGAAGCCCTAAGATTTTAAGAATCCAGAAGCTGGAAGGTGGGCTGCTTCCAAATGGGCTAGCTTCTAAGGTAGATTTTGGAATCGCTAGCTCCATATTCTCAAAATCCCGCTAGCTGGTGCGGAGTGGCTTCCCGCTAGCTGGTGCGGAGTGGCTTCCAACAGCTACTGCATGATCAAATTACTATTTTGCCCACGATTCTTTCGGGAATATTACACCAATCTGCCATCGGATCTCTCGGTCCTTCCCTTCCCCTTTCCGCCTCCCATGCTGAAATTCCACCCCCGATCGAGGATCCTGACCCGCCTCCCATGGCACGCCTTCCCCGCGAGAGGGCTGTCGCTAATAGCACCATGAATCAGGTCACCTTTTGAAGAAGAGATTTAGAAGGCGGGGCATCGTGGAATGGGCGGGATTAATCGGCAAAGGTGTAGGAATCTAATGATCGACTCCCACGCACGCGTGCCTCGCGAGTCATGTCACGTCGCTTCGCCATGGATGCCGCGCTACGTGCCTAGTATATCTTCTCTGTTCAGCTCAACCCCAACACTGAAATCACTTCACATGGCTCTATACGCCTAGCTCCTCGTTGATCCCATTTATGCACAGCGGCAGCAGCATTCCTTGTTTCCATTTCAAGACATCGGTACGTAATGCCGTGAGCTGAGCTCTATATAAAGCGCACACGCACACGGCTTCCGTCACAGATCTGCCCGTGCGTTGCACGGGCGTAACTTACACGACATATTGTTCATGTACAAATTTAATTCACCTCAAGATTGCTGGCAACTATAACTTAGAAAGAAATACATTACCATGCAACGATGGCATCACATTACACTGTCATCAAAATTCTATGAAAAGTGCAACTGAAAATACATGAATGATTTAAAACACAAGAACTCATGACATTAAAGTCAGCTTCCAATTGCCCAAACTAAATTATCTTTTTTTTTTTCAAATTTCTCTTTCTTTTTCTTGAATTCAGATTTCAAAATTCTAAGGAAAGAAGGTTCGTGAAACTAAAGGTTTCAGAGCACATTACGGATTTCTCATTTTTGTCCAGGTATAAATTTCAGAATTTAACTTTGTCCTAGTGATTGCTGGCATGATGCAATATCGACTCCTCCTGTAACCTCACTGCAATATCCACTTTGATGTCATGGTACCTAATAAAAAATTGATAATTTTTTTAACAGTCGAAAGGTACATGACAGCCATACCATATAAAATAGTTCAGACGAACACCATACACATGATAAAAGCATTGCTTATAAATTATTAAGGTACATGTGAGACTTAAAATTACGCATTGCTTATATAACTTCATTTTCCTCAAAGATTTGAGAGAAAAAAATAGCCAGTTACAAAGTGAAATGATCATTGAACTGCATGCCTTTGTTGTACAAATCCAATACCTCAAGGAGTACGACTTCATCTTACAATATAATCAAACTGTGCTTAGACACCTTAGTGACCACCTCCCTTATTTGATGCCATTCAGAGAACCAAATGGGCGATCTGCATGAGAGCCAAGCAATGGCTTAGTGAGATGGAGATGGGTATCAAAAACATTTTGTTGAACTCTTCATATCAGAGCCTCAGTTTTCATATGACAAAAATAATAATTTATCAGATCATAGTGTGAAAAAACTAAGGCCAATATGCAATTTACCATTGGGAATATGCACAATATAATTTCTCCATTTTCCATCATTTCATTTACATAATGATTCATTTTTGTCTTAAAAAAAAACTGAAGCATCTGTCTTTCAGTTTAGAACCATTGCTCTCGTTGAAATAATGCCAACAAACAGTAGCTATCATTTTTGACATGAATACCATTCAAGTTCCTTAATAATGGATCTTAATACAGATAAACCTAATCAGTAAAAAAAGGGGCAAGCGATACCTTAATGGATCCTTGCTAGAACCATCCATAGGCTACAAACTGGATTCACCTGAAATTAAATGAATCTGTTCAAATTTACAATACTTGTTCTGAAACAGTAAACCTCTATGAAAGTGGGAAAAAATTGATCATATGTTTGAACTGAACTATTCTAGTATTGAAAAAGAATAACTTGCCTCACAAAAACAATATATTGAGATAGCTAAATGTGGCTATAATTTCTGACTAATGCCGAAATTTCAATACCTTGTGCCACTTAATACGAACTGAACTGCATCCATCAAAATGAAGAACTGTATGACAACGAATCAATGTACAACTCAAATATCGGCTCAGTTCAAGGAGTGAAATAAATTTTGAGTAAAAAAATAGCTCTGAAGACTGAACATCTGACCATATTGTCAGGGAAAAAATAACTCTGGACATCTTACTCATTTAACGGCAATGCTTTTGTGTAACATTTTGGAAATTGAGGGGTACTTGTATTTGGGAGACAAGAAGATTTTGCCTTCTTTCCAACTTCTGGAATCTCCATTCTCTCTTTCAGTCTTCAGCTCTCCAATTCAGAATGCTAAATGAACACTTGAACCTGCAGAACTTCGACAGAGTATGTGCAAAATAAACACTTGAAGTTGGTTAATCACCTGATCCTTCTCAAGGAGAATGGCCCAATTGTTAGCCTAGATCGCCAAGCTTATTGTGCCTCTGAGTAGCTCAGAGCAATCCAATAATTCAAATCACAACATCGAGAGTCAAAGAATATTTCATCCTTGCTTCCTGCAAACAAAATTCTTTATGTTCCACTCTTATTTAAGAAAACAGTTGCATCCATGTCAGAGTAATTTGAGCATGATAAATGATTATATATATTTCACGATAAAAAATAAATTTGTGTATCAACAAAGAGATCACTATTGTTTATAAGTAAAAACAGAACCCTGAAAATTCAGACTGCTCGAAAATGCATCAACAGACTATGCTTTCTTCCAAACAAACCAGTGCCTTGCAAAGCTCATTAACTGAAATATATATGTAATCAATTTATATGTAAATGTGCATCCATATTTGGTGACTCATGATTCATTTCATTTTGCTATCATGCGGACAGACACATTGTTCAGAAATCAGAACCCGTCAACCGGAAAGAAAAACAGAGCAGGATGATAAGAAGGACATGAGTCTGAGCAAGCCGAGCCTTACAAAACAGAGAACCTAAGGAGCGCCCCGCATTTGCCACAAACATTACTGTACAAACATTGGAGCACTTGTATTTCAAATTTACACTAGCTGATGTGCCCGTGCATTGCTACGGCCTATAAATTTAATTATGATAACTAATCATTCAAGTTTCTTGATTTTATCCTACACTCCAATTATCATAAGAATTGTAGCGTACGTTGGTTGTACGACCAATATGTGTTGACGTGTTGCTCATTCAGCCCTAGCATGCCACTCCTGATCTTTGATCCCTCTTCAAAGAACTTAAACATCATTTTGCCTAATTGGAAACAGATTTGAAAAAAAAATCACAAACATTTCTATTTGTTTCACAACATAGAAATAATTACTTCATCTCAAAATCCCACTTACCCAATTTATAATGACTTAAAATGGATCTTAAGAATTATCGTGACTCATTTAAACTTTCTTAACTCACAGGTAAACTGACACTTGTAATGCTTCAGGAAGGAGAATTACATTTTATAAAATTTTGAAAAGTTGTGACATCTATTGAAACTCATATTTTAAATCTTAGCTTTCACGTCCGTCAGCCCATTCATCCTGGGTGCGTATAGCAACTATAGAGGTAATCAGGATGTGCGTCTGTGTCAAAGAAAATACTTCTAAAAAAGGAGCTGGATGCGCATGCTGTGGAGACCGGAGAGGAGATATCCGGTTGCGCATAGCAAGAGCATTAGTAGTGGGCCCCACAGTCCTCTTCTTTCTCACACCCCACTGCTCTTTTCGCTCTCTCTCACTCTCATCAATAGCTTCCGCTAAATCCGTTGCCTGCGATGGTGGATCTCTTCCATTGCGGAGTAAAATCGAGTCTCTAACTCGTCCCAGCTGTCCTATTTAAATATTGGATTAAGCTTCGCGCATTGGCTTTTTCTGTACCTGCATTCCCTTCTCCAATCACGAGCGCGAGGAGATGGCGGTGGGCGACTGTATCGAGCTGCCCAGTCCCCAGTGGCAGCAGCAGAGGGAGCTCTCGGAGATGTGGGACGCTATGCCGGCGCCATCTTCTTCGTCCCCTTCCCTCGATCGATCCGCCCGCTCATGGCTCCATCGCCGTCGATCTCCACATGAATGGAGCTGTACAAGATGCGATCTGGAGTCGGATTCACCGCGATCTGCTGTAGATCAGACCGAGGAAAATGGGGACGGCGGTGGATCTCGTCGGATGATGGGTGGTGATTGGTGAACGCGGGCAGGAGGCGAGGAGCATCGCTGTGTTTTTCCCTATATTTTTTTTTCCCAAGAGGCCGTGGGACTCTGGAGGACGGGGCGCTAGGGGAGGAGGAGGAGTCGCTGGCTTGCTGCCGCTGTGGCTGGGCCCACATGTCGGCGCCAAACTGAGGAGGCCACGGAGCCACGACCACCACAAGCCACCAACCCAGGATTTTAAGTATGGTAAAGATTTCAGAGAACCTCATACGACTCACCAAACGGGAAATATCAAGAACTTAAATACCCATTATTTATTTTCCATGCGATTAAATGAAGCAGAGAACACGAAACCGAAGGATAAACTGCAGGACCGCTGAAGGAAAGAGAGAGATTGATTACGGGATGACCTCCAATTGCTGCCTGCTGGTGGTGATGTGGAGGAGGCCCCTTCTCATCCTGGCATTAACATGTTCACGCAGCACACGGAGGTGTTGCAGGGTACCTCCCAAAACTTTACTCCCTAATCTCTATCCAATCTGCAACACGAAAAATCAATAACGGAGGAATCCAGCAGCCAGCTTGCAGAACTGAGCCATTCTAATATTTAAATTCATAAAAGGATTTGGAATTTTGGATATTGGGAAGTGAGAATGACATGTAATTTGAGGAAAATAGGTAAAGCTACAATGACATGTATCTTTGAATGGAAGGAGTAGATAGTAGAAATCACATTTTAAAACAATTAGACATAGTTGTACATAGTATTAGCACAATCTATTTTTCTAACGTCATAATTAGGAACTCTCCACAAAGGATGTATTAGAGAAATGGAAATGCTAAATTGAATCTAAGAGAGTTTTCAGATTCCAATATTTGAACTTCAATGTACTTTAACCCAAGATATGTGCTTTTTGATGGCGAGTACAAGCTAAGAAAATTTCCTGTGTTTTGAAGCGTACTAGAACTTTTATTTTACATTAAAATTCAATGGAAAGTTTTTTTTCCATTAAATTGCATATAGGAGAAAAAAAATCTGGCATTAGAAGTCACAAAAATGATTATCAGTGACTAACATTGGTTACGGTGGATGTGTTGCTGAAGGCGCTAATGGAGTAGCGGAGAGACAGCCATTACTTGCCTCCCAGCGTGCTATATACGTGCGGAGCTCGGAATAATCGTGCCTTAACATCTGTCCGATTGATGGTTGGTTGCATAGCTCCGGGAAGAAGCTCGACAAGGAGTTCTCGAAATTAAGAAGTACCATATACGTATGCAGAGCTAGCTGTTATACAGCGGAGCTTGACCGGAGGAGCTGACAACAGATTTTAGCTGCATCAGTTTTTTGCTTCATCCCCGTGTTTCATTTTTTTTTTTTCAAATTTTGAACATTAGCTCGATATCGATCACATCAGCTGCGTTGCTATGTTCTGAAACTTACAAAAATTTTGCTCTGGTATCCAAGATATAAACTACAGAACATAAGTCCCAATATCCAAAAGGGAGGACCTATGGGCCGAGATCAAGAATCAGAGGCTTGTTAGAGTTGAGTTTTTGAGCTATAATACTGAAATATTGAGACAATTTGACTTATAGCATTAGGCTGTGACTCGAGCCATGGCCTATGTGATCTGACCCACTATTCTAAGCTTTTATATCCCTACTGTGCTGCTTGGTTCTATAATGAGAAATTCTCGGAAGAATTCAAATAGTGCATTAAATAATCGATATGCTGAAAATATTGGCCACCATTTTTCCTTTTAACTTTGGTTATTGTCTTGAACAATCAACCGATGTTATGAAAATCTGTTCAATGGTGACACAATTGATATGGCTTTTTTGTAGGCACGCATGAACAGTGTTAGCAAATAAAACAATCCAAGAAATTGAGGAAGGTTGACCACACAAGTCCTAAAAGCCCAAACAACCAATATACATGAACAGAGGAAGTTTGTTTGATACTACAAATGTAAACAACAGTGCCAAACAGGTGGATGAGATTGCCTTGGTTAATTTTACAATCCGTTGATAAAGATGGCAGCCGTCACCTTACAAGCATCATCGTCATGACCAGGAATATAGTTGGGGATGACGAACTGGAATAAGACGTTGGGATCGGGCAACCCATCGAAGGGGTCCATGCAGGGGACTTCGAACCGAGATGTCTGGGAATGCAAGCGGTGGTGCATGCGGCGGCGGCTGTCAGACTTGTAGTACGAGTAGGAAAGCTCGAGCTCGCACTCCGTGGTCGTTGTCACCGGCGACGATGATGACGATCTGCAGGTGGCAGCGAGAGGGCGCAAACAGACAGCGGAGACGGTGCGGCCGAACGGCGCCCGCGCCACGTTGAGCAGGAACACGTGCTCTCTGGTGACCGTGCCGTGGTCCGGGGAGCCGTCGCGGATGGCGGTGAGGAAGTTGAAGCCGTCTCGGAGGCGGACGACGAAGCCGCACTCGGCCCAGGCCTCGGCGGTGCGCGGCCAGCAGTGCGCGTCGTCGAAGTGCTCGAGCAGCGCTGCCGTCGGGCCGGCGAAGCCGCAGCCGTCGGCGGGGCAGCTGTGCGGCGCGTAGGCGCACACCGCCGCGTGGGCGTCGCGGGAGTGGTACGCCGGCCTGGCGGCGCAGCCGCGGGCGGCGTGCCGGCACGAGACGCGCACGGAGTCCACCACCTGCTCCATGGCGTAGCAGCGGCGGAAGCTGGTGCGCCCGCGGCACACGGGGCACCTGCGGATCGCCGCCGCCGCCAGGTTGCGCTGGCACGGGGAGCACACCACGTGCCCCACGTCACACTGGATGCGTACGTACCGAAATGCGGATGGAAATTATTAACAGTGCGATTGATCTGAGTTAGATTCGAATAAAGAATGGTGAGAAGATGATGATTTACCTGAAAGAGGGGGGGCTTCAACGGGAGGAAGCAGACGCCGCAGTCCAGGGCACCGGTGCGGTCCATCGTCATGTCCCCAACGAACGACGTCTCCGAGAGCCGCAGCGACGAGTCGCCCTCATCGGCTTCGTCTTCTGCGTGCTGCTCCTGTTCTTCCATGCCTGTGTCGCCATCAGATCCGTCGTCGCCGTAGTACGCCGGGCTGGGTGAATAATCTGGCGATCCGTACGACGGCGACGCCATCAGCTGCAACGGCGGCGGCGACACTGACGTAGCTGGTGGTGCCCCCCTAAACAACTCCCTCCCTCGGCAGTCGGCTCTGAAAAGAGTGAATGATACCCTAACGAGCAAGTCGGCCCAAGACTCTTTTTTCTTTGCTGGCCCAGATTCTTTCCTGGGCAGTTGGGCTCTAAACACAATGCCCAGGCTCAGACCTAGTTCGGGCCACTATGGCGCGTTGAGCTGGGCACCATTTCTTTTCGGGAAATCTCGTGCCCCAAAGCACGCGCCATTTCTTTTATGAATTTGGCAAACCAACATATGTGTGAATAATCAGGTCAAAAAAGAAAAAACATAGTATGTGTGAATAACAAGACTACTCAGCAGCTGGAAATTGAAGTACAAATCTCTGCTGAACAACTAGCATAGAATGGACTGTGTTCTGTCTTGGTACAGCGAACAGACAAGAATGCCAGAATGAGACCGTCAAGTGGGCATTTGAGAGATCTTGCCTAGACTATTTCCAACGTATTCCATCTACAAACACATCACCTTCCTTGTGTATGACAGATGGCAGAACACAGGTAACGCAGGCATACAAAATTCCTCTGAACATTTGAATGTTCCATTGGATCCTCTCTACATAGAGACATGCATGATCCCCTCCTCCAGTGAGAAAGTAGTGGAAGGGTATTGATCTATGTAAACTTTGTGGTAAGATATAATCATTTCAGATCATATATTATATATGTTCAAATGCCCTTTGGCCATCTACCTACGGTTTTTGGTCAGAGATGTGTTTCACTAATATAAGGCCTCCATAAATTTGGTGGATTTCTCAGACATTGCTCTAGATAAAGTAGTCAATAGCAAAAACAGTAAGATATATAGTATTGGGCTAAGACCATATGCTGGACACTATGTCCATCCAAAAATGCTCTTATTCGTAGAAACCAACTCCGTTCGTCCCCACAATCAATTGGTCACAGTCACAGGAAGATAATGTTGCTTTATAGATGGATGGCGGTATCCAAGCCAAGTGACCAGAAGATAATTGATGGTCTATCTAATACTAGGAAGCATCAAGGCCATGAGGGAGTGCAAGCCAAACATTTAATTAACAATTCAACGATTTCCGGTGTAAATGGGCTAGACCTTATCTTTTACTTGACTTCTTGGTTGCGCCCTTCAGAATTGTTTTATTTTTGATACAGTGGCTTAATTAGGGTTCCATTTAGATTTACGATAATTTTAGATGACTATGAGATGGGTTACCACCCAATCTGTTGTTGTGCCTTGACTTGTCAAACTGGGCCACCTCAGCGAAGACAATGTTGTGGGAAAACACAACGGCGAGAACCCTACATCGAAATGCCAGCAAAGATAATTTTGCTACTCCCTCTGTTTTTATTTTGTTGTCATTAGGACAACACAATTAGTACAAACATAAGCTAGCTTTCTTGCCCTAATGACAAAGAAGAGGAGTAAAAATGAAGGGAGTATCAAAGCAGGGTAAAACTTCGGTCGATCTAAAACCCAAACATGAAACTTACCATTCTAATTTGACCCCACCAACCGTGTTTTATAAGCTGCAACCTGTTGAGCGGCACGGACAACACAAAGGAAACTGCATGATGGTGAGTTTTACAGCTCGCTGTTCACTTATGGTTTTCTAAGTAATTTTAAAGCTCTCTTGAGACCCTTGCTAGTCGCTACAGGTACATACTACTAGCCTTAGTCACAAAGAGGAAAAAAAGGAACATAGAAATACTTAGATTATAGTTGACAGCGCCAACAGTTTTAACTAGTGACAGAGCTCGAGCTTGAACAAAACACAATGAAGGCAACCTGGACCAGACGGCTGCATTGGATTATTCTTCACAAAGTGTTGGGAAGTCATCAAAACAGACCTGATGGAAGCCTTCACACAGTTGTCAGAGCTTCGAGGAAACCTTTTCAACCTACTAAACTCGGCAAATGTCGTTCTGCTGCCAAAAAAGGATCAAGCAATGCGGGTGACAGACTACAGACCCATCAGCCTCATACACAACATTGCAAAGTTGTTCTCAAAGATCCTCGCATCGCGCGTGGCACCCATGCTACAGAATATGGTGTCAATAACTCAAAGTGCTTTTGTCAAGAAAAGGAGCATCCATGACAACTTCATTTTTGTCATTGAAGAAGAGGGCGGCACTTTTCCTAAAGCTGGACATTGCGAAGGATTTCAACTCAGTTGCATGGCCATACTTACTGGAGCTCATGCAGCGGCTAGGCTTTGGTCCAAGATGGAGAAAATGGATCAATATCATCCTGGCGACCTCCACTTCAAGGGTCCTTTTGAATGGGTGCCCTGGGAAACCGTTAAAGCACGCCTACGTCAGGGAGACCCTCTATCTCCAATGTTGTTCATCTTGGCGATGGATCCACTTCAGAGAATTCTAAAAATAGCAACTGACAGAGGAATAATCAGTCCAGTACCTGCAAGATGGATAAGGATTAAAATATCTCTACAGATGACACAGCGATTTTTGTCAAACCTGCAGTGGAGGAGTTGCAGGCTCTAAAGGTGATTCTGCAAAATTTTGGAGAGGCATCGGGACTAAAGACGAATATTGAGAAATCAGAAGTCTACCCCATTCGTTGCTCGGAACTTGACATTGATGAGATTATAAGAGATTTCCCATCATCTGTTAAACCCTTCCCGTGCAAACATCTTGGGCTGTTTTTGCACATTAGGAAATTGAGAAAGGTGGATTACCAACCGTTGATTGACAAGGTGGGAGGGAAGCTCCCAGGCTGGAAGGGCAAACAGATGGCAAGAGCTGCAAGAGTTTCATTAACAAAGAATGTGCTGACATCAATCGTTGCCTTGTCCTCAAAAAAAAAAATCAATCGTTGCCTACCATGCCACGGTATTTCCTTTACCAAAATGGGTTGTCAAGAAAATTGAACGAATAATGAGGAACTTCATATGGAGGGGTGACAACACGGAAGAAAATGCGGGAGGGCATTGCCTTGTGAAATGGGACATGGTTCGCAGGCCCAAGGATTTGGGGGGACTAGGAGTGCTTGACCTCAAATGATTTGGCACGGCCCTGCGGCAGCGATGGCTATGGGCTCAATGGTCGGATGATGAAAAATCATGGACTGGGATGAATATACCTTGCAACGAGGAGGCTCTATTCGCAGCATCAACGATGATACAGTTTGGAGATGGAAGTAAAGCCCTTTTTTGGCATGATAAATGGCTAAACAACAGCAGCCCAAAAGATATGGCACCAAGTATTTATCAGTAGGTTCATTTCAAAAACTGCCTATAGAGCTCAATTTATAGGGACTTATAAGCCTTTTGATTTGGTTAATTTCTGGAGGGCATTAGCAGAGCCGAATGTGCTGATGTTTGTGTGGATAGCAATGCATGACAAAATACAAACGGCAGATAACCTGGATAAGAAGGGGTGGTACAATAACATCGTGTGTCCACTCTGCCTACAGGAAGGAGAAACACCATTCCAGCAATTAGTCGAATGCAAATTTGCAATGCAGGTAACGCAAATTGTGGCCGATTGGTTTTCTTTCACAGGTTCACCGCTACTACGGGAGGTTGCTAGCGGCACCGCGAAATGGCTACAAGCAAATTGGCGAAGGATGGAGCAACCAAGAAGGTGTTTGCTACTCGGAGTTCTCTCTTATGCATGGTGGAACATTTGGAAGGAGCGGAATCGGAGAATTTTCAGGGCATCAAAAAGAATGAAGTGCAGGTGGCATTCCTAGCAAAAGAAGAAATTGACTCATATCCTAGAGCAATGGGGCACTATCTGAACAGAGGTGTTCAAACATGAGGGAGAGTTGAACCACAATTGACATAGAGTAACACCTGATGTAGCCCTCCGGTTTGGTTTCTTTTCCTTCTCACTTTTTTACATTTTTCAGTCTGCTACTAGTCTCTTTAGAACCACTTTGGTCAAACTCTTGGCTAGCTCATAGTTTCAGCTAGTAGCTCTCTTAGTTTGTGAGGCAGCTCAAGCTGCCATTTGGATTGTATGAACTTTTTTGTTTTTCCTGATTTTACTCCTCTTATTGAAAAGGCAGAGCACCTGCCAATTTCCCTTCACAATGAAGGCAACCAAGGAACAATTATTTTTTATGATTTATAAGTCTAAACGATTAATTTTTAGTGCAAATAACTCACTTAGCAGTGCCAATGAAGAAAATTAACAGCAACTTTAGTGTTTCTTTTGTTTTTTTTTGGGGGGGGGGGGGTGGGGGGGCAAGGCCCCTTCTATCTAACACTAAGCTTCGTTAGTGCCTCTTACCTGAAAACAATTGCTAGGGGAATTCACGTTCAACATCAATAGATCCAGATCATGTTGGTATGGCTCCGTTATCAATTACCATTTTATGAAGAAAATTGACAATAAGCTCCGTCATGTCGATCATGGCAAAAGCAGGATCCCGCCAACCAACCTCCATCAAAGTGACGCTGCAGGAGCTTTAAAAAGATCTTGCTGTATTCCTCAACGTTGCCTCGTCCAAGGTCTCAGCCGTCATTGTACCCTACCCTTAGTAAGTCTGACACCGTTGCCGCAACTTGCAATCATCTGCCCATCGCGTTCAAGTTGTTGTTGACATGCATGTCATCTGCCGCTGCATGATGGTGTTCATGTAACCAAGCATTTCACTAAAGTTTTGGGTAGTCATCTTGATTTTTCAACACGGTAAAATATCGGATACGAATACATCCTTTGCCCCGCGAGGGCTGTCGCTAATAGCACCATGTATCAGGTCATCTTTTGACGAAGAGATTTAGAAGGCGGGGCATCGCGGAATGGGCGGGATTAATCAGCAAAGGTGTAGGAATCTAATGTCGACTCTCACGCACGCGTGCCGAGCGAGTCATGTCACGTCGCTTCGCCATGGCCGCGCTTTACGTACCTATACTCCACTGGAATCACTTCACATGGCTAGCTCCTTGTTGATCCCATTTATGCAAAGCGGCAGCAGCATGCCTTGTTTCCATTCGAGACATCAGTACGTAATGCCGTGAGCTGAGCTCTATATAAAGCGCACACGCACACGGCCTCCGTCGCCGATCTCACACGCACTAGTTACAAGAGCACTGTTGCATCCTCCAAGGAACAAAAAAAAAAAAAAAGAGAGTAGCACTATTAGAGATATGTATCTTAGGCTAATCCCGATCCTTAGAGATCGTGTTGTATTCTTGCCTTGTTGTACAAGCAGCGGTATTCACCGCATATATATATGATCGCCCAGGCAACTCCAGCCGTGAGGCGTTTTCCATAATTCCACATGGTATAGAGCTTTTTTTTTCGATCCCCCAACCTTCCGCCCTTCTCTGAAGCCCTAGCGCCGCCGCCACGAGCCTACAGCCTCCACCATGAGCGACACCACCTCGGCCACCTCTGCCGCCATGTCCTCCGCAACAGCGCCCAGCAGCCAATCTGTTAGCGCCCCTGTCATGTCCTTCTCGCCCTACTGCACCGTGGCCGCCCCGGCGCACGTCCCCGTCAAGCTGGAGCTCCTCAATCCGAACTTCACCAAGTGGTCGTCCTTCTTCCTCTCCATGTGCGGCAAGTTCGGCTTAATGCCGCACATTGACGGCAACAGCGAGCCTCGTCCCAATGATCCTCAATGGCTTCAAGCTGACTGCGCCGTCAAAAGCTGGATCTTGACCACGGCCGCCGACGATGTCCTCGACCTCGCCACCGAGCCCAACCAGAACGCACGCGATCTGTTCTCCAAGATCGAGTCTCTGTTCAACGAGAACAAGGAATCACGTGCTGTGTTCCTCACCCACCAGTTCTCCACCATGCTCCAGGGCGACCTCTCCATCAATATGTACGCCCAACAGATGAAGATCGTCGCTGATTCTCTTCGTGACGTCGGCCACCCTGTCTCCAACCAGCAGCTCGTCCTCAACCTTCTCCGCGGCCTCAACCCCAAGTTCTCCAGCACCGCAGACGACATCGCCAACTCCAGCCCTCTTCCCATCTTCGCCAAGGCGCGTTCCATGCTGTCGCTCAAGGAATCGCGTCTCGCCAACGAGTCCAAAGTGGCGACTGAGACGGCCCTCGCTGCGACGGCCTCTTCTTCCCCGACATGCGGCTCCAGCGGGTGCCGTCCCTCCGCTCCCACAACTGCAGCACCACCTTCCCCGGCGCCTCCCTCCTCGCCCTCGCCGGCTGCCCGCGGCAACTTCAACAACCGCCGCAACGGCGGCAAAGGTCGCCGGAACGGACAGTGGTCTGGCCCTCGCCAACAGATGCCGCCACAGCCGTTCGGACCGTGGGTGTGCTTTAACCCATGGGCCATGCCCGGCGTCACCCAGCAGCAGCATTCTTCGGGTCCCGGCGTTCTCGGACCTTACCCGCAGGCCAACACCGCCTTCGCGCCGTCACAGTCCTCCTCCTCTATGCCACAATGGGACCAGGCCGCCCTAGTTGCGGCCATGAATCAGCTTGCCATGCAACAGTCCAGCGCATGGGTTGCTGATAGCGGTGCTTCCTCACATATGTCTTCCAATGAAGGTATCCTCCTTTTCCGCCTACCCCCTTCTCACTGTCTAGTCACGGTCGGCAATGGCTCTCAACTTCCCGTTACTGCCCGTGGCCACTCCTTCCTCCCTACTCCTTTATCCAACTTTGCATTGAACAATGTTTTAATTGTCCCGTCCCTAGTTCGTAATTTACTTTCCGTACGACAATTTACACGTGACAATCTTTGTTCAATGGAATTTGACCCCTTTGGTTTTTCTATCAAGGACCTCCGCACCCGGCGCACCGTTCTTCGATGCAATAGTGACGGCGACCTCTACACCTTTTCCCCGACAGCCATCCAGCCAGCCACCGCTCAAGCCAACATCGTCGTCGCCCCGTCACTATGGCATGCGCGCCTTGGTCACCCCAGCCCCGCTGTTCTTTCAGTTTTAAATAAGTCGTCCCTCATCACATGTAATAAACAAGATAGCTCCCTTTGTCATTCGTGTCAGCTCGGCAAACATGTACGCTTGCCGTTTTCTAGTTCTACCACGCGCACTACAGCGCCGTTTGATTTAGTTCATTGTGATGTTTGGACCTCTCCAGTTGCTAGTTCTTCGGGATTTCTTTATTATCTTGTTCTCCTCGACGACTTTACTCATTTTTGCTGGACTTTCCCACTTAAAAAAAAATCCGACGTCTATGAGCACATAACTTCGTTTTGCACTTTTGTTACCACTCAGTTTAATTTACACGTTAAATCCATTCAGGCTGACAATGGAACTGAGTTTGTTAACAATGCTCTCTCTCGGTTTTTCTCTTCCCGTGGCATCACTCTTCGGCTCTCATGTCCATACACGTCACCGCAGAACGGCAAGGCGGAACGTGTTATTCGCACACTTAATAATGCTATGCGCACGCTCCTCATACATGCTCACATGCCTAGCCATTTTTGGGCCGAAGCCCTCTCCACTGCCACATATCTCCAGAACCTACGACCCTCAACCGCCATTGGAAATTCCATCCCATATGAGCTTCTCTTTCGGCGTCCTCCCTCCTACGATCACTTACGAGTTTTTGGGTGTCTTTGCTATCCTAATCTTTCTGCCACAGCCCCTCATAAACTTGCGCCGTGCTCCTCCACTTGCGTTTTTATTGGCTATCCCACTTCCCATAAAGGTTATCGTTGCCTTGATATAACTACACAACGGGTCATTATTTCACGCCATGTAGTATTTGATGAGACTATTTTTCCTTTTGTCGCATGCTCATCCCCAGCTCCTCTGGAGTCGTTCGACTTTCTTCTACATGAAGTTGATATGCAGGCCACGTATGCTTCTCTCCCTGTTGCGCTTGCTCCGTCTCCTACGGACGTCGAGCGAGCGCCCACGTCAACAGCGGCTGCTCCGTCTATCCAGGACGTTGAGCAACCGCGCGCAGTTGCCGGTGCGCCGAGCGAGCCTGCTTTCACCACTCCTCACTCGGCGGCCTCCCCTGGGACTACGGGTGGGCATGCTCCTCATGTAGCGACCATGGGCGGGCCCTCCCCTTCAGCGCCTGCGGCGCCCGGCTCGTCTGCCGCCACTACTTCACGCCCTGCTTGGGTGCCAGCAGGCGCGTCGACTGCCGGCGCGTCGCACACGCCGGCTCCACGCTCCTCTGCTCTGCGCCCGATTGGAGTCCCAGGTTCTGTTCCTCGTCCAGCACCCGGACCACATCCAATGCATACACGTGCAAGGGATGGTATTGTCAAACCAAAGGAGCGCATGAACCTTTCTGCGACAGTTTCTGTTTCCCCGGTCCCAAGGGATTATCGTGCTGCACTTGCTGATACTAATTGGCGCACTGCTATGGCTGATGAGTTTCAGGCTCTTCTCGACAACGGCACTTGGCAGCTAGTCCCTCGACCCGCTGGTGCAAACATTGTCTCTGGAAAATGGATATTTAAACACAAATTTCATGCAGATGGTTCACTTGCTCGGCATAAAGCTCGATGGGTTGTTCGAGGCTTCTCTCAACAGTATGGTGTTGATTATGACGAGACCTTCAGTCCTGTTGTAAAACCGGCGACAATCCGGGTTGTTCTCAGCATTGCTGCATCTCGGTCTTGGCCTATTCATCAGCTCGACGTCAAGAATGCTTTCCTCCATGGTCATCTTGATGAAACAGTATACTGTCAGCAGCCGTCTGGTTTTGTTGATCCCTCTGCGCCTGATCATGTGTGTCTCCTGCGGAAATCTCTCTATGGCTTGAAACAGGCCCCCAGAGCCTGGTACCACAGGTTTGCCACTTATATTCAGCAGCATGGGTTCGTTCCTTCCCCTTCAGACACCTCTCTCTTTGTGCTCAAGACTGGTGATGATATTGCATATCTACTACTGTATGTGGATGATATTGTGCTCACTGCTTCGTCTCCTGCACTACTTGGGCGCATTACCTCCTGGCTTCACTCTGAGTTTGCTATGACCGATCTTGGTGACCTCCACTATTTTTTGGGCATCTCTGTCAGGCGGTCCTCAGATGGTTTATTTCTCTCTCAGCGCCAGTACGCCGTTGATCTGCTCCAGCGGGCTGGTATGTCGGAATGTCATCCAACGGCAACTCCTGTTGATACTCACTCCAAGCTCTCTGCTACTTCTAGTGCTCCTGTTGCAGATCCATCAGCCTATCGGAGTTTGGCCGGCGCATTACAATACCTGACTCTCACTCGCCCGGACCTGGCATATGCAGTTCAGCAGGTGTGTCTATTTATGCATGACCCCCGAGAGTCTCATCTTGCCCTTGTTAAGCGCATCCTACGCTATGTCAAGG
The DNA here is from genome assembly GCA_007726485.1 of Eragrostis curvula. Classification (NCBI taxonomy): domain Eukaryota; kingdom Viridiplantae; phylum Streptophyta; class Magnoliopsida; order Poales; family Poaceae; genus Eragrostis; species Eragrostis curvula. Next base: position 463,979 of record RWGY01000035.1, on the reverse strand, counting down.
GTTCTCTAGATGCCGGTCTTCATCTTAGTTCATCCTCGATGCCTACTACACTAACAGCCTACTCAGATGCTGACTGGGCCGGTTGTCCAGACTCTCGGCGCTCTACCTCAGGGTTCTGTGTTTATCTTGGTGATAACCTTATTTCTTGGTCTTCAAAGCGACAGACGACGGTCTCACGTTCCAGTGCTGAGGCAGAGTACCGTGCCGTTGCTCATGCTGTTGCCGAGTGTTGTTGGTTGCGCCAGCTTCTACAGGACCTTCACGTTTCCCTTGCTTCAGCGACGGTTGTTTATTGCGACAATGTTAGTGCTATCTACATGTCTTCTAATCCTGTGCAGCATCGTCGTACGAAGCATATTGAGGTGGACATACACTTTGTCCGTGAGAAGGTGGCTCTTGGGCAAGTCCGTGTTCTGCATGTTCCATCCTCTCATCAGTTCGCGGATATTATGACTAAGGGTCTCCCTATCCAGTTGTTCTCTGAATTTCGGTCCAGTCTTTGCGTCCGGAATTCTCCCGCTGCGACTGCGGGCGGGTATTAGAGATATGTATCTTAGGCTAATCCCGATCCTTAGAGATCGTGTTGTATTCTTGCCTTGTTGTACAAGCAGCGGTATTCACCGCATATATATATGATCGCCCAGGCAACTCCAGCCGTGAGGCGTTTTCCATAATTCCACAAGCACGATGACGTTCGTCATCGCCTAGTGTTCGCCGCTCTGCTGCAGCTGGTGGCCATGGTGGTCTGTGTCACTACTTCCGCCGCCACCTCCCCCGCCGCCGGCAGCACGACGCCGGCGACGACGACGCACCACCTGCATTTCTACATGCACGACGGGTACACGGGCCCGCACCCGACGGCGGTGCTGATCGTGAACGGCACGGGCGCGCCGCTGATGCCGGGGGTGCGGTTCGGCGACACGGTTGTCATGGACGACGTCCTGACGGTGGGGCCCAGCCGCGGGTCGAAGCAGGTGGGCCGCGCGCAGGGGGTGTACGTGACGGCGTCGCAGAAGCCGGGCGCCCCCGCGATGATGCTCACCATGGACGTCGTGCTCGCGGGGTACCCCGGCTACGAGAGCAGAAGCTCCGTGACCGTGGTGGGCCGGAACGAGGTCACGGCGCCCGTGCGCGAGCTCGCCGTCGTCGGCGGCACGGGCCGGTTCCGCATGGCCACCGGCTACGTGCTGTGGAAGACGGCCAGCTGGAAGGGCAAGAACGCCGTGCTCGAGCTCGACGTCTTCGTCCGCTCTGCCTGATGGATCGGTCGTCGGCTCTGCGCGCGCTGCGTGGCATCTATGTCTTGCTTGTGCGCCCGAATAAAACTTGGTCTTTTGTCTTAATTTTCTTATCTGCGTCGCCACTTGTGCGTATTTTTTTAAATGTATGACGTCATTGATTTTTTCAATGAACTTTGGCTAACAATATGTATTAAAAAATAAGTTTCCTAACGTGAAATGAATATCGTTGGATCTATCATCATAAGTATTTTAAAATTAGCTTACACAATTAGCTGTTTGCGTAAATATTTTTAGATAGAACGAGTGATCAAAGTAGCGAAAAAGTCGTCGTATATTTAAAACCAGAGAAAGTACTTGAGTAGATTATTACAAATGATTTTAAAGAACTTGTTGGTTTGATGAATCTTGTATACTTCTTCCTGTATCGATATTCTAGTCGTTTTAGGCATGATCTCACATACTACCTTTTTGAGATGTATTTTGCAAATCAAGACTTGTGTGTTACTTGCAGAGGGTTGAAAGCTTGATAGCACACCGCGAAGATCCAACCCATTATTGTTGCATTCAATAGGCCATGGGCCAATATGGAAGGCAAGGGGCAATGCAAGGGTGCATATCAGGTGTAAATGCATCAAGTGTTGGAAATCTAAAAATTTTCGATCTGGACCGTTGGATCGTGTATCTACGGTTGTATTGTGCACCTGTAAGTCTCAAAGTCCAAGACTCCTGAAAAGTGAAGAGGGAATCTGCATATTTACCAAAAGTTACAGGTGCCCATGTGTAATGTTTCTGTTGCATCTAGACCGTGGATACACGATCCAATGGTCCAGATCGAAAATTTTCAGATTTCCAACACTTGCATTTGCACCAGATATGCTCCCGCAATGCAAAGCCTAAGTTGCCGACCCAGGAAGGCATCTCCCCTCCACCCTTTGATCCGTTGCGTGATGCGTGCAAATCAGACTCCGTTGAGTGGGTGAGAAGTGAGAGCCAATCGATCTAGTTTGATGAGTGGTTATGGGTGGAAGACGCAGCCGGAAACATCACTTTGGAAGACAAGCCCCAACTACAAATCTACAATGCTTCTTCTCCTGCCCAGGGCATGCAGAACACGGTTGGCAGCTGACAACGATGGTAAACCTATGACCCATTGCGGTCCCGATTCCATTGTACGTACGGATACTTTTTGAAATGCAAAAAAAAAAAAAAGAATAAGAAAAAGGGAAAAGGAAAGAGATGTAGGGAGCTGTAAAAAGAGACATGATAAGAGCATCTTCAAGAGAGCTCTATAAATCTCCTTTAAATTTAGTTATTGGGATTTTAGACAAAAAAACTATCTTTAACAGGGCTCCAAAACAACCCCTAATTTTTTCATAGCTCCTAAACTTCTCTCATTTATAGCTACAAACAGGAGAAGAATTGGGGCATCTATTTCTTTTTTTTTCTACTACAATTAATATTTTTGTGGCCCTAAATGCTGATGTGGCCAATCAAATTTGTTTTTTAGGGAGGGACTGTTGGAAGAGAGAGGACAAATTGCCCCTCATAATTTTTTGGTTGCTCCTAAAAACAAATTTATAGGGTCAATTTTAAGAAGTTCTCTTAGAGATGCTCTAATGGAGCCGAGCGCACAAACCTTTGGTTGCTATGGGGGTGTTCGGCACATAGGGGTCTAAATTTTAGAGGGGTTTAAACTCTAGATAAGCTATATTAAATAAAGTTTAATTACAAAACTAACTACAGAACCCTAGTCTAATTCGCGAGACGAATCTAATGAGGGTAATTACGCCATGATTAGATGATGGTTACTGTAGCATTACTGTAGCAAAACATAGATTAATTAGGCTCATTAGATTCGTCTCGTAAAGATGTACCCATCTGTAAAAAAGTTTTGTCATTAAACTTTATTTAGTACTAGGATTTTTTTATTTAGAGCCCTTTAAAATTTAGTGCTAAAAACACCGAACGCGCCCATATAGGCTGTTGCAGCCACATCCAAGGCTGCAGATCAAAGCCCAAAGTCATTGCTGGTGGGTCTAGTCAAGTGGAATATTTATAAAGTGATCCTTTGAAAAATGTTCATCGCATTTGTACTCCTCAGGAAAGTATTCTAGAAATGGATCTTTCCTATTCTGCCACATCATATGGGGAAGCGTGCTTCATGCCTCTCTGGTACGGCGCTAAATGAAGCGGCACCGTGCTGACAAATAACGCGCGCGGCACCGTACAAAGAGTCCATTTCTGGAAATACTTTTCTGGATGTTCTAAATGTAATAAATGTTTTAAGAAAAAATTTAAAATAAAGTTCCACTCTAGTCTACATCACCCGAGTAGCCCGAGTGCTACGTCTTGGAGGGCACCATGATGATCAGGCATGCATCGCACGTCGATGGTCACCGGCGGTTGCCCAGGATCGACATGTACGGAATCGATCTACGTATGTCTTGTGGGTCGGAATAAAAATAACTTTCTTATCATACGGTTGTAGCTTTTTTCAGAGCCAAAGTTGGAATTAATATATTTTTTATTAATTAAGAAAAACTAGATAAAGCTGGTCGAAACATGTAATTGCATGGGGTGTAATAAATCATCACTCGTTGCACCAACGAACTATAAATATTTTGGTACAATTGTTTGCAGGCGTCAATATTATAAATGCCAACCCAATGAAATTGGATGTTAAAATAGTTAGCTCATTTCTTGTAGCGGAGGTGGTCGGGCAAGAGCTGGTGCTTTTGTGCTACCAAAATGGCAGCGTTTTTTGTTTTCAATTGCAGGTATTTAAAGATACAACTCAACGCCCGACATTCGCAGGATCCGAGCATGTCGCACGATGGACTGGAACACGTACAAATGTACTGGGACAGCGCTGAAGCCAGCAACGCCGCTGTCCCAGTTACGACTTAGACCCAAAAAGCCAAGCAAATAGAAGTAACAAAACACAAGCGCACAAGATTTATTATTCTGACATACGGTCGATGGATCCAGCGACGGAGAGAGAGACTGGATCCTCAAGCGCGCACGAAGACGTCGAGCTCGAGCACTGCGGTGACGCCCTTCCAGCTGATCGTCTTCAAGAGCGCGTAGCCGGTGGCCATGCGGAACGAGCCAGTGCCGCCGACGACGGCGAGCTCGCGCACGGACGCCGTGACGTCGTTCCAGCCCACGACGGCCACCATGCTGCCGTTCTGGTACCCCTCGAAGCCCGTGAGCACCATGTTCATGGTGAGCAGCATCGCCGGCGCGCCGGGCTGCCGGGACGCCGTCGCGTACATCCCCTGCGCGCGGCCCACCTGCCTGGACCCAGGGCTGGGCCCCTCCGTGAGCGCGTCGTCCATCACCGCCGTGTCGCCGAACCGCGCGCGCACGCCGCCCCGCGAGATCAACGGCGCCCCAGTGCCGTTCGCGACCTGCATCACGGTCTCTGCGTACGTCTCGTGCATGTAGAAATGCAGGTGGTGCATCGTCGTCCTCGTCGCGCTGCCGCCTTCGTCTACCTCGGCCGCTGTGAGGGCGGCGGTGCTAATACAGACCGCCACGGCCGCCAGCTGCAGTATGGTAGTAAGGCGATGATGACGAAACATCATACAATAAGCTACGCTTTCCTTTCGCAAACCGCTTCTTGTGAGATCGGTCACGGAGGTGCGAGCGTGCTTATATAGTACTCCTGAAGCCTAGGGCACGCCCCCTTCTGCTCCTCTTGGGCCCCTCTCTCTCCGCCTCCATCGATCTCATCTGCACGGACAGAGAGCGAGGTTCCGTCTCTCTAGCAATAGTGTTAGATTTTTGTCCAAAGTTTAAGTTTATATCTTCTCATGCCAAATTAATCGGTGGTTGGGTATTGGTGTTCCCTTCTCCTCATTGAGGAGGTAGGGCTTTGTTGGTTTCTCCGTGAGTGAAGACGGCAACAACGACATTCTTCTCAGCAAGGCGACATGGAGACTTGTGTGTCCAGACGACAACGGCAAGGTAGAGACGTCGTTGCCGCCGTGGAGTAAGGTTCTTCGGCCCCTTCCTCATTTCATATCGAGGGCTAGTGAGATGGTATATTCCTCTCTTCCTACCGATGAAGATGTGGTCGATTCTTGTTCATATATAGAACAAGATCCATGTTGAATGAGTTCTGGAGCGGTGGATCTTGCGTCTTCAACAATGTTTGACGTGTCTCATTGGCGGTCGGAGAGGACATGGTTTTGATTTGGTGTTTCCTCTTCGGCGATGTTTTCTTTGTATTATGTTCATCTTTAAGAGTCTTGATGTAAGGTTTTTACTTCGTCAATATTTAACACGGTCACCTTTATTTGCAAAAGCAAAAAAAAAAATTGTAACTTTGACTGTCATTTACTATTGACATGAATTCAACATATGCCAAAATTATGTTGTTATGAATGTATTTTTCAAGACCAATCTACACCCGTGATTTTAATGTTTCTAAATCCAAAAAAAAATCAAAACTATTGATGGTCAAAGTAAAAAAAAAGTTGATCAATTTTTTTTCAAAGTTAAATATTTAAGAACAGGGTGGAGTCTATATATAGCATGGCATTCATGATTGTTTGATCAAAACGGGAAAAATGCATGATGCCACCTGCAGTGATGCGACGTGATTTCCTGTCTTGTGAGAGCCGATCGTTTGATTTCCTGTCTTACCTTTGGAGGGCCTGTTGCTGAATAGCCGCCCATTAATTCCCGTTGCTCCATCGCATTCTCTTCCTGTCAATCTATTTTTCAAAAGATGCCCGGATTCATAGCACTATTTTAGTGACGGCCCTCATGGATAAACCCATCCACCCATTTCCCGCTACCTGCTCTCCGTTCCGTTCCCTGCCTTCCCATCCTCCCAATCTCTCTGTCTAAAATGTGGACTAATTGAAGCTCTACTGACTGTTCCTGTTTTGTTGCCTGAATCGGACCCGGTAACCGCAAAAGAGGCCTCTCCCCTCTAATGTTTGGGTTACCAACAGAGAGCTACTGCAATCAATTCTTGATAAAGCCAATGAGGACTTAGGGATCCTGACGCTACACCCTAGATGTGCCCATTAAAGCTATTTGTGTTACAGAAGAAAACATGGCACACCTTGCGCTGACATTTAGATGTCAAGTAGGAGAATTCCCTTTAACATATCTGGGATGAAGCCAACACTGAAGATTTCCTCCGGCTGATAGAGGATTGAAAGAAGATGGATTAGCACATCAAGTTTCCTATCACATGCAGGAAATTTAGAAATGGTGAACACCGTCACCACCAACTTTCTAGATGTGCTCATTAAAGCTTGCTGTAACAGCAATCAAACAGATTGATAAGTACAGAAAACACTGTTTGTGGAGATGATCAAATGTCAATGCAAATAAACCAGCATTAGATTGTCGATCCCGTGCATGCTTTATTTCCTTTTTTAGACTATCAGCCTCCCGTCACCGATCTCACAGTATATATACTGTGGAAAAAGATAAGGATGCCACGGGAATTCGTCGTGACAACGGCATGCTTCCACATACCTTTTATGGAAGAAGAAATTAGATACAAATCAGTTAGCATATAAACTGCCTCTCATGAATGCTTCGAGTTCTAGCAACTCAGATCTCCCATGATATATCCTGTGATATGTCCCCGGATTAAAATTGGAAAGTCTCATTATATTCAGTTCCCTTTTGCTTCCATGACATTAGTATAAATTTATGCCAGCAAAAAAATAGTATAAATTTGGATGTTATGTTTTAGTTAAACAGATTTGTTGCTCATTAGTTGCCTGAAATTTTGCATACAATCTCTGTGTCATAGTTTTGGAGCAAATCGAATGTATATATATGGAACCTTTTCTCTTGACGGTGGAACTTTCTTTTTAGGAAATATTATGTTTCTACCCCTGGTTTGCTTCCCAATTGCGATTTTACTCCTCTTTTCAACTTTCGATTTTATCTCTGATTTTTCAATCTAAGCAAGATTTTACTCATGTGGCTGCGATTTCAATGGGAATGATCCAACAGACACAACCCATTGAAAATCCAATTATTCATTAGGGCCTATTTGGTAGGGTTGTCGCTATGGCTTATCTGGGAAAACGGTTGTGTTTGCAGCTATGCTTAGAACGTTTAGCAAAACGGTTTTTCCTACAACTTATCTTTATGTTTAGGGATAAATATGTAAAGAAGAGGGCGCAGTGGGCAAAATAAGCGAAGATGCTACCATTGTGTGGCTTCCTACTTTACCTCTTTTTTGGATGTCGCTTTCTCCTTTTTAAAAATAAATACCTGAAGAAGCACCCCTTTTGGTTACGAATCATGTGAAACCGCCGGAGAAACCAATGAAGAAGCCTTACTAAAGGCCCCTTATTATCCATGCAATAAAAAAATATAATAGTTTCCATGAAAAACGTTTTAACTGCCTCATCGGGGTTATTGCTAGTCAGTGCTCGGATACCAATGCTTGGCTCTTGCAAGCTACACCTGAGGAACAAGAGATAAATCGTCTCTTCTCGTTGCCCGACACGCATTTCACACGTGTAGTCGTCAGGCCAGCTGCATATATGTTTCTTCTATTCGGAGTCCCTCCAATGTCCACTCTATCTTTAAGCAGAAGTGCAGAAAAATACCTTGTGTTTCGTTTGACAATTCGATGCCCATATCCATCTCAACGCGAGATGCACCTGAGCATGGCCAGTTAAGACTTTATAGTAGGTTTTAGCAGATGAGTAGTATGTTGGATCACCCCATATATATGTAGCACCATATGCCTTGTTCGTTTGAGAACTCCACATACTATTCAAGGTGTTCTGCAGCTCTAGATATTTGCTCATCTGCCTTCCCATTCAGTGGTAGTTGAAACATCTCATGGAGTTCCACTAGCTATGTGACTTCATGCATGGAGGTATTTATCATCTTGTTGGTAGCGAATGGAAACAGTTCCCCTTGTCTAACACCTCTTTTGCGGTGGAAGATATATTCATGGGTCCGATTTGTGTAATAAATCTGGAACAGTCAGCAGGAGCTTCAACCAACCCAACTTTTGGAAGAGAGATTGAGAGGATGTGAAGGCATGCAGGGAATGGCGAGCAGCTAGCAGCAAATGGGCAAGTTTATCAACTGAGTGCCGTCACTAACAGTGCTACAAATCGGGGCGTCTTTTGAGAAAGAGATTGAGAGGATATGAGAAAGCGATCGATGGAGCAATGGGCGGGACTATTCAGCGATCCATCAGCTCTCCAAAGGTAAAAGGCAGGAATCTAAAGATTGACTCTCACTCATGCACGCCGTATCAGGTCGCGTCGCATCACGGCAGGTGGCAGCACGTGTTGAAATTCGTGTTAACAGTAAATGGTGATCAAATTAAGTTACAAACCTGAAGGCCGAAAAAAGTCGATGGAGTACTATATAAGCACACTTACACACACCGCCTCCGTCACAAGAAGGAAGCTCTTAGCTAGTGAAAAAAAAAAAGAGAGAGTGGCTTAATTATTGCATGATGTCTCGCCTTATTACCTTGGCGCGAGCTCCTCTTGTGGTCGCTGCTGCTGCCCTTCTGCAGCTGGCGGTCTGCAATATTAGCACCGCTGCCGAGGTAGGCGAAGGCGGCGGCGGCGCAACGAGGACGACGATGCACCACCTGCATTTCTACATGCACGAGACGTCCGCGGAGACCGCGGTGCAGGTCGCCAACGGCACGGGGCCGCCGGTGATCTCGCGGGGCGTGCGCGCACGGTTCGGCGACACGGTGGTGATGGACGACGTGCTCACGGAGGGGCCCAGCCCCGGGTCCAGGCACCTGGGCCGCGCGCAGGGGATGTACGCCACGGCGTCCCGGCGGCCCGGCCCGCCGGCGGTGGCGCTCACCATGACCGTGGTGCTCACCGGCGGCGGCGCGTTGTACGAGAGCGGCAGCACGGTGGTCGTGGTGGGCCGGAACGAGGTCACGGCGCCCGTGCGCGAGCTCGCCGTCGTCGGCGGCACCGGCTCGTTCCGCATGGCCACCGGCTACGCGCTCTTGAAGACGGTCAGCTGGAAGGGCGTCACCGCCGTGCTCGAGCTCGACATCTTCGTGCGCGCTGCCTGATCGATCGAGTCTCCCTCCGGCCGTGGCTGGATCGACCGTCACAATAAATCTTGTGTTACGTTTTTTTTTTGGTTATTTGCTTAATTTGTTTTTTCAGTAGTCGTAGATAGCTACGATAGCGGTAGTGTTGGCTTCAGCGCTGTTCCATGCCTTACATTTGTGTTCAAGTCCATCGTGCGACAGGCTCAGATCCTGGGAATGTCGTGCGTTGAGTTGTGTCTTTAAATACCTGCAATGAAAACAAAAAACGCTCCCACACTTTGGTAGCACAAAAACACCTCCGGTTCGTTCTTTGCGTTCCAGTGCTCTCGCCCGACCTCCGCTACAAGAAATTAATGGGCTAACTGTTTTACGTGAGAGAAATATCCAATTTCATTTGGTTGGCATATTCGTGCCTGCAAACTGTTGACAACTGAAATTGGCTGGTAGCGAGATATGCGTTGGCAACCCTCATCTTACGCTAAACAATAACTATAACAATCTTCAACAACTCTACAGCGGAAACAACAATCAGAATGCACAAATGACACGGCGATTTACGTGAAAAAACTCTTTGGTGTGAGGAGTAAAAACCACAGGACCAACCGATTCACTTCAACTTTTACAATTATCAACAATGGGTACAATGGAGTCTTCTCTAAAACATCTAGATGCTTACAACAACAATGGATACAATGGAGTCTCGTGCTGCCACCGCCGCCGCCGGGACTAGTACTGCGGACCATCACGGCCGCCAGAGGAGCTGCCGCGCAGGTAAGGCGCCGACGAAACATCATGCTATTCATGGCTACTCTTTGCTTTCCGGGAGATACAAACAGTTATTGTAATTAGTGTGAGCTCGGCGATGAAGGCCGTGTGTGTGCGCATTATATATAGCACGGCATTACTGATGGTTAATTAATTTGAAAAGGAATCAATTAAAGCGCGCTGTTGCCATGCATGCATGGGATCAACGAGTTCAATAGCATGAGCCATGTGAGGTGTGCTCCGTGGTGAGCTGAAGATGTAGCTCGACAAGTCATCTCGCAACGGCATGGCGATCGACGTGACATGACAAGGCGTGCGTGAGAGTCGATCATTAGATTCCTTCAGCTTTGGAGCGCCGGCCGGCCGTCAATTCATCCCGCCCATTCCCCGCTGCTCGATCGCCCTGCCCTGCCCTTCTCATCCTCTCAATCTCTTTTCCAAAAGATTACCTGATTCGTTGTAACCGCCTAACTGGTTAGCACGTATACGTACGTAGAGCGTGCCTTCAGTTTGGACTGCAAAAAATCCAGTCGTGGGTGTCTAGCTGCTATTGCTAAGCTCTATACTGTGGCTGTGGCATGCTCTGTATCACGCCTGCTTCAACAAACTGCGCAAGCATGCTCAAGTGATACTCGATCGATGATCTCAGTTACATACATGCATGGAATGGAACCGAACGACCCCACACGCGTGTCCTTCCATCATGAACCCGCCCGCAGCGATCGAATTCGGTTGTTATATATAATCGGGTCTAGTGGTGTCGCGCCACATCGGAGGATTACTGGCGCACATGCATCATGCATGCCTGTGCATGCCTTTTACGAGCTGCAGACGATTGACGGTTCATGCACATGAACGAATTGGAGACAAGTACAACTCGGTCTTGTCTCTGATGCCAAATCCCTCATAACAAGGTCATCGAAATGAGTCGAATGCGATCACAATTTCAAAGCTTCAAATTTGGAAGGTAACTAATTTACCTATCCATATTTGGTCAATAAGCTTATCTCAAAAAGAATATATATTTAGACCAAAATACAACAAAACATTAAAAAAAAAATCACAAGAAGGGAGAGACCAGGTGCATTTCATAGCAATCCCACTTTTTTTTTCAAAGTCATCATCAGTCAGACAAAATTGTGTAGCTCAGAGTAGAGGAACAGAATCGATCTCTAATGCTCTTACTAAGCAGATTTCGTCTCTATTCTTCGTCAGAAGAGTCCCCCACAGGGACCTTGGTTTGCTCGCTTGCTGCGGCAGAATCCTACTCTCACAAAACATAAATATACAATTAGATCCAACTACAGGCGAAATAGATGCACACAGATTACTAAATGAGTTGCAATATAATGCAAAAAGGGAAAAAATTACATTTAGCAGTTCATGAGACATTACCTGCATTTTATCCCAGTCCTTCAATTTAGAACCAAGCATGTATGTGTCACGCAGAGGTGCCCACCCTGGTTCGTCATCATCTTTAACAATATGCTAAAACAAGAAAGATAAATTATGAGACATTCCTAGCGACAGCTCCAGTGATAAAAGTTCAACTGTAAGCAAAACTGCAAAAGCTAGCCGTTAAATTCTGACTCAGAGACATCTCTCAGTCTAAAGAATCACTATGCGTCATGTGATTCTTTTTTTAATTCGTGGCAGCAAAAGTTTTCTTCATTTCCTGGCTATATATTTTGTTAGGAAAACCCAATGATGCTATGACATTCCATGCGTCCGTGCCATTATTTCCATGTGAATTACAAATCATTAGAACAAATTCTCCAACCAAAAACCATTTCCAATCAAATCAATAGACCTTGAACCAAAAGTGGTCTGGCTAACTGAAACCTTAATTTAACTGTTCAATCTGAGGTTTGTAAAGTCTGAACCATCTGTGCACTATACCTGTGGATTTGGTTAAGTGCATTGATCTAAAAACGCTGTAGATGGGTGGAGGTTAACACCTAGCTAGCACACTTATGCAGCGGACTAGCACAAAGGGGATATGATGCATTTTTTCTTCAGCAAGGAGATAACGGGGAGAAGAGGAAGGAGGTCGAGGCACAAATGCTGGTCCAGATCACTGATGTCACTTTCTGGTTCCTCATCTGATGGTTATGACTCCAGGACCTAGCATACCATCATTTCAAGTGCGTCATAATGGCGAGAGCACAACGGCTAAGTTGCCCCCAGTGCTTAAGTGGCAAGAAATTGATTTAAGTATGATTACTTTGACCGTACAAACAATATGTTAGCAATTCAAGTGTGCTATGGACATTGCTTGAAGTATGGTTCAAGATAAAATATAGGAAACCTGTACACGTAGCTATGGAAGGACTGGTATGTACCTATTTTACAAACAAATACCAGTGTGTACCTTTTACAAGTTTGCCAAATGGCATGTATACTTTCTATCGAACAAAAACCGAAACACTGTTGACCATAGGGGTACACAAATGGATGGTTCTAAAGGTTAATGGTATCCTCTAACCCTCTTTAGCACAGTCAAATAAACTAGTTTAGTAGCTTTCCAAAATGAACCAGGTTTATGAAAAACTGGATCGTTTGATTGATGCAAAGAAAGTTAAAGGGTACCCATAGGGCCACCCATTTGCATCCCTAGTCTGTCAAGTAAACGAACTGCAGTTGTTATGCCCCTGAGGTCAACTTGATTTCCATTATACATGAATTTATAAAATGCATCAGAAGCATTTAAAATACTAAATTGATGGGAGTGATTGTAACTAAGAGTATGATTACAATAAAATAAGCCACGTCAACTGAATAAATGCATGGTCTACACTATGGCACTCACTGGTCACAATGCACAGTGTGACATCACCACATATATTGCTAATATATAAGGTTTCCCCAGAAAAAAAAATAGAAATAACTACCTTAGAGAAACTGGAAGATGGTTGACTCTTTTTATCTTGATGAGATGTGCTCTCCAATTCCCGGAGGAAGGTTTTCTTTCTTTCTTTTGCTAAAACTGTCAGGATTATTAGGAAACCATTCAGAATATATGGATAATTGTAGAAAGATGGGTGTGTGTCAACAGTGGAATACATAAAATAAACATCGCATGTGCATCAAAAGATTAATAAAACGTGGCACAAAAAAAGGAAGCAGCTACTTCTGTTGCTTGCGTCCATTAAGCTGTATGTTCTCGGGCACAATATCAAACAAGTTTGCATCTGCTTATATTTCATCAAATAGGTCAAATTCAGAGCAGCCTCTCCCACCTTTTATGCAGTTGCCAATCTTCATTTTTACAAGTCTAGCAAACAGAGCCCTACACCGCTCAAGCACAACATAAATACAAACCAAACCCATTTTGAGATATGAAGTTCCAGATTGGACCTACTTAGACAAGAATATCAGCCGGCTCAGCAAATTTCCGTCGCACTTTAATGTTGCAGAATTGGAAGAGGCCATCATATGTCTAGTGAAGCATTGCTAGTAGTAAGGAACATGGAGTAAAATCCACCCTATGGAAAGTGTTTGGATGGGCACTTTGCATAATGGACAGTAGTCAGCTTAAATTAAAAAGAAGTATAGCTACATTGACTACAGGACAGTCCTATGGTGAAATGCTACAAAACACGGATACGTCACTAAAACTGTGGATACGCACCGGATACTCGACGGATACGGATACGTCGCGGATACGGCTTGGATACGTACCCAGGAAGTATCCAATTAAAAATAAATATATAAAAAAACGGATACTTGGTTGGGTGCGTATTGGGCCAACAAACTCCACTTTGGATACGTTTTGGCCCAGGTAAAACTTGGTCCAGCCCACCATCGAGCATACAAGCCTGCACTCCCTGACCTAACAGCTCCCCATACGGCGTGCAACATAACATTAACATAAACGAGCCACAAACATGCTGGGTAAAGATGCACTGCTGCAGTAAAGAACTTATAATTTGTACAAAAACAAAAAATGTTTGTAATATACATAAGGACCCACTACTTTATTTGAACAGCACTTAACTACTATCAGAGGGGAAGAAATAAAACCAATTTCAGATTCCAGCCAATGAATCCAGCATAGTAACATGAGAAGGTGAGAAAATACCTTTGGCATCTCTAGTGCTTGATGGGTTCAAATCTTTCCGAGGCTTTTGTGCCTTGCTCACCTGGAAAGAGAAGACGGGTCAAATAACTATCGACTCATCGGTGCACTTTTATTCAAAAGCACTTCGACACATTCATCATAATCATTTTGTAGGTAAGTGAAGGCATTTTTGCACATCGGACCAAGTGATTCTCTTCGTGAAATGAAACAATTCTCTATTGAATAAACATGGACAGCTGAACTATGAGAGAGCTGATATGATGCTTCTTTAGAAAGAAATAGGGAATTGTCAGAAAAGGCTTCCTTCTGTGTCCTAAGACCTAGAAAATGGCCTACTACTACCATATAACTGATAAATGTGCAAAATAATTTAAGGAAACAAGAATAGACTTCAGGTGCAGTAAATGGAAGTTGAGGCCACCGCGTGCAGGGTTAATGTTTTGGGATCAAGAAAAGTTTTTTTTTGGGATATCAAGAAAAGATTATTGTGCTTACCGCATTGAACAGCCTGACAACTGAACCACCAGAGGTCGGAAAAAATCATGAAAAAGATGTCAAATAGAATGCATTCCATCAGTCAACAACACATTGATTTTGTTGAACCGTATATATAATTAGATGCGCAAATTGGCATGGGATTAGAAACAGAGCATTACCCCCTTGGGTTGCAATCTTCATGAGCTCCTTATCATGACTCTCCAATATTTCTTTGGGTAAGACATGGCCCTTCTCAGCTGCCTGCAATTTATTTTTTGCCCAGCAGAACAGAGCTAATGGGTTACTCAAAGTGATAGTACATTTTTTTAAGGAGGGAGCATCTAATGCGAGAACGAGTGAGGTCAATCATACCTCACGTTTCTCCTTGCGAGCCTCCGCCTTGGGCTTGTGCTCCTCAACTTCTTCGGCCAACTTGGCGGCGACCAATTTCTTGTTCCCTGACAGAATTGGACCCTAATACGAGGGCGGATGGCAAAACGAATTAACTCCTCTATATGCTCTTTCATTTCCTTGGCACTATCATCAAGGGGAAAAATTGGGGGGAAAAAAAATTGTTCACGAACCAGCGGGTCGTCGGGGAGCTTCTTGGACATAATCTTGAGGAAGGCGACGCGGAATGCCCTGCATCCCTGCTCGAACCTCGTCACGCCGCCGGCGCCGGTGCCGCCGGCTTCGTCCCCCGAGCTCGAGGCGGCCTCCTCCTCATCCCCAGAATGGGCCTCCTCCTCGTCGTGGTCGGCATGGCGACTGCGGCGGGCACTATGCGGCTCATCCTCCTGCTGCTGATCTTCTTCTTCTTCGTCGTCGTCGGAGTTGTAGTCGCGCGCGCGCTTCTTGAGGAGCTTGAGGAATTTGGCGCTGGGCTTGTTGGTGCGGCGGCGGAGGGGCTCGTCGGAGCGCGCGAGCTTCTTCTTCTTGGTCTTGCCGCCCTTACCCTTGCCTGGCCTCTTGCGCTTGCCGGGATTCGGGGCGCCGGCGCCGGCGGACGGCGGAGCCGATACAGCTTGGGGAGCGGCCGCCATGGACGGAAGGGTTTAAGGCTTCTTCCTCTTCTCCCCCGTCGTTGTCGTGGTTGGACTTTAGAAGTGAAAACCAGATGAGCTATATTTTTTTATTTTTTTGAGCAGACCAGATGAGCTATATGGGCTTCGTTGTTTTCGTTGGGCTAGATGGGCCGTTACCGTCTCGAAATGTAGCCTAGCCCAGTCGAACACATGCCAGAGGAGGCCTAGCCCAGTCCAATCACTCGCCGGCGACGTGCTTCAGCCGCTCCTCGGCGGCCGGCGGCGAGTGATGGTGGGAGGAGAATGGAGAGGATGGCGGCGAGGAGAAGGAAATAGTGGCGTCAAAGCGAAGCTCAGGAACCAGGCCGCGGGCAACGGATGCAGTGCTAGCTCTGGTCGGCTTCAATGTGGAAGTGTTCGTCACCCGGTCTTGATGAAGCCCACAACCGGCAGCAGCTTGGTTCACGATCCTCTTGCCATCTTTGCAGGTACTCCTTTGCCATCGCCTCCTGGGTTTTGATTAATTCGTTATTGCTAGATTTGTAGAATGAATACAACTGAGATTAAAATCTAAGTCTGCTTAGTTTTAGGCTGTGATGCACTTTTGGTGTTTGCTGAAACGCCCGAGTGGATGTGACAAAACTAAAAACAACATATTTATACCTGCAGATGACATTTTAGAGGTAAACTGGTAGAATTCAAATGATATATGTTCCTCCTCCCAGCACAGACGAGTCTAATGTTTTGTATATGCATGTATAAGTTCCATGGATAGAATTGACCAGGTCAACAGAGGTAAGAAATGTGTGATTCTCTTTTCTTTTCTTTGTTTAACATTTTAAATTTTAGTGTACTTTGTCCTCTTAACAATTAATTCATGGCTTGGCTTGGTATGCCTTCTAATTTCACATGACATGCTTCTACAAAGCTGAAGAAATGGTACTATCGATCTCATATTCCGCAGCTAGCTCACCATTTTTCAAATCAACCAGCTAAAGATTAGTGTCTACGCATGACACCGCTGCTCACCTGCCGCGTTGGTTATAACCAGATATATAGCTCCAGCTTTCGTATTAATTTAATCGTTAATATAGTACCAGCAACTGGAAGCTAAGTGGCACAAGTGATGGGGCCCAGTTGAAGGCAACATATCCAACTGGGCAATGGGCGGCTTTATAGTATAGACTGTGGGCCGATTTCAGCATCACTTTAGTTTACAAAATAAAGGCCGACTGTGATTAGAGCTTGTATCATATTTACACTTGACAATGACAAACCAAACATGTGTTAAGAAGGGTTGCCCCTTGCCCTAGGTCATGTGATGATTGAGATTGGAATCCTCTTGAATAGTTTATGAAAGGTAAATATTAGGGAATTCCTACATCAAGTAGAGGTCACAGCTCGTATAATTGTGTATAACTGGATAAAATATTGTTCATATAACAGCTCATAGACTGCATGGCCAAAGTGGTAAAAAGCTTCTATTTTTATTATTTAACCTGTTGTTTTCTGTCATCGTCAACCATTGAAGCTGTTGCCGACCAAGCAATCAAATGCCTAAGAGCTGAGTCAGTTAGCTTCTATCCACTCTTTATTTTGTTCAAAGTTGTGAATTGTTTTTTTGCATCCAACACACAGGGGAGCTGCGTAACATTGCAATAAGAAGAAGCAAAATTGTGAAGTCATCCCAAGATGACTCCACTCAGCTGTTCATATTAGCATCTTGAAGACAACAGCGGAAACATGAAGCAGTTGGTAATGTTCAATTCTGAGCTCTGGTAGTAGCCGGTCAGCTGAAACCCAGATAGGTCAGTAACCCCTCCTCTGCTTTCTGGATGCCCATCCTGTTTGATAATGTGACTATGCTTCTATTACAGTTTGTATTAGTTTTAGGCACCCAGCTTCCACACGACGAAGGATGCAAAGAAAAATCATTTATGATTTTTATTTCTTACCTCTTTTGTTTTGACAATTGTTTCCTTGTTGCCATCTTGTTGTAGTTCAGTGTAGAAAGCTGGTCTTTTTATGATGCCCATCTCAAAAACATAGGAACACCGGCACCAGTAGTGAGTCTCTTGGGCTGGAGGTAGCGACCATCATATCGTCCATTTAGTGAGACCAGCAGCCAATGATCTTGCAAGTGGTTATCTCAAAAATCTTATTTAAGTTGATACAATGAGGATAAAATTTATTTGCAACTTTGGCGGTGTATTTTTACCAAGGCCAAGTGATGGAGAACTTCGGTATGTTGGTGGTGAAAGGCATCTCGTTCAGATTAACAGGGACATGTCGTGGTATGAGCTGACCTGCAAGACAACAACGTTCATAAGGCGGCATCACACGATCAAGTACCATCTCCCAGGGGAACAACTGAACATGCTCATTTCTATTACCTCTGATGATGATCTTCGCAATATGATTGAAGAGTGCATTGCACTAGAACAAAACAAAGAAAGATTGACCATGTATCTCTTCTCAGATGATGATGACCAGCACCGTGTGCACTTTGTTGTGGCACGTGCATCCAATGCAGAAAAGGAAGCAAAGTTCATTGCTCTCATCAATGGTCTCATCAGCCGAAGTAAGGCATTGGGTGTGCAAAATCTTGGCAGTACCTCAACCAATGACCTGCAACAGGTGTTGTTTCCCTCACATAGTATGAGTGCAGGACCACCTAAAATATCGAGTGTGCAGCCGGAGAAGACACTTCCAACTCCAAGTTTCCTAACGAGAATGGCCAGAAAAGAATACAGGGCACAAATCAGCGATGGCGATAACCTGATTACTTATGATAAAAATATGGCTGGGGTTCAGTTTGGTTCATCTGTGACATCGGAATCCATGCATGCAGCTAAGAGGGAGACACCTATTGCCAATGATGTCTCAAGGCAGCAAGGACTCCAGCAAACTACTACCATCATGATTGAAATGGGTGATCAAGCTAGAGGAGCTAAGGGATTACCAAGGAAAGAGATGCTGATGCCATTAGACAATAGCCGTGCGGATGCATCATCATTGAATTCAAACAACAGTAGTCTAACGCCACGCACAAAAAGATCTACTTATGAAATCCCAGCATCCTTATTAAAGGACTCCCAGAAAACAATTGATCAACAAACAAGGTCTAAAGATAAACTGAAGCCAAGACGGCATAGCACCCAAGAAGAAGGTGTGTCTCATTCAGCAGTAGACCCACTAAGGAAGAAGAGTAACCTCCAGTTGCAGATCAATAAGATGGAGATGCAGGAGCCTAGTCATGAGTCTGGTACTATGCAATGCCATGATGATGTGTACCTCAGTGCAAACGTGCATATTCCGGAGAAGTCAGTTGCAAAAAACAACAGGGAGAAGCAACAGCCTGCACTTCCTATTACATGCACTCACACTAAGAATGATACTTATTCTAAGCCTACAAGCAATGGTGGTGACAAAGTTCTTTCTTGTCCTTTTACTCCTACAATGGAGCCGAAGCCAAATATTCTTGTGCGCGCTTCAAGCGAGAGAAGACTAGAACGATCCAACAGTCCAAGACCAGATGAACAATCATCAAAAATAATCAAATCTCGATCTGTTGGCGCTGGTGGCAATAGTCTTCAGATCGGAAGTTCATCACCAGAGGTTGAAGATAAGGCAGCATCATTGATTTCAGAGGTTGAAGTACGTTTGTGCATCATGATTCATATATATGCTAATTTGCCAAAAATCACTGCTATGCATAGCTTCTGAACATTTTTTTTCTGGCAGGATTATGAAACCAAGAAAAATGAAAAAGGTCTTCCCAAAGATGCTGTGTTGGGCAGAGGTCTTACAAGTAACGTACAGGTCTGTAGTCAAGTTGTGTAGTCTGTAACATACGCCTTGAAGCTAAATCTGCACTGATACAAAGAATAATTGAAAGGATTGAAAAAAGTTATAATAACTAAAAAAAATAAGAATTAATTATTATTATTTGTGACTTAAATATGCTGATCCAGAAGGAAATATTTACCAGCAAAATCCACTTACATTCCTAGTTTATTTTTTGTGGAACAGAAATTATTTGTTACTTATGTCCAAAACTTATGACCGACATGGCAGATAATAAGGAATGAGAACCTCGAAGATCTCTGTGAGATAGGCTCTGGTGCATTCGGAATGGTTTTCTATGGAAAGTGGAAGGGTACAGATGTTGCCATTAAACGGATAAAGAATAGCTGCTTTATGGTACCATCAACTCAAGCAGATAAACTGGTATGGCTACAAAAAACTAGCCATGATGTTTGAATTCATAGACCAGTGGTTACTTGTGTATGGCCCGTTTAGGAGATAGATAGTATGGCTTTGTACTCCGACCATGGAACGACGTCATTATTTTTCAAGAGTTCATGTCATCATTAAGTGTAACGTGCCATCCTATTATTATTTGAACCATGAAATAAGATTTTAGATCACCGATTCCACCAAACAACAACCTAAAATTCATGTTACTTGCCCAAACCAGATAGTTTAAGCCAAGCACTGAGCTGATATGTTTGGCTGCAAATGTATAAGCTACAGGTCAAAGCTTGAAGTGGGCACATTATTATCTTGATACAGATTTCATAATCATAGATTTTTCATATAAACTGCTCTCAACTAAATTCATACAACATGTGTTACAAATGTAGATTACAGAGTTTTGGAGAGAAGCAGCCATCCTCTCAAAACTTCACCATCCAAACATCCTGGCATTTTACGGAGTTGTAAATGATGGACCAGGGGGAACATTAGCTACCGTAACAGAATTCATGGTCAATGGATCTCTCAAGAAAGTCCTCCTTCGCAAAGACAAATATCTTGATTGGCGCAAAATGATAATGGTTGCAATGGATGCAGCCATTGGAATGGAATACTTACACTCCAAGAACATTGTCCACTTTGATCTGAAATGTGATAACTTGCTAGTGAATGTCAAGGACCCCTCACGTCCCATTTGCAAGGTAAGTCACTATTCAGTAACAAGATGGTACAGAATCTGAAATTTTCTGTACAACTGGTGTTAGAGGGCATAACAAAGAATCAATTGCCACAGGTTGCTGATTTTGGTTTATCAAAGATGAAACAAGCCACCCTGGTTTCTGGTGGGATGAGAGGAACACTTCCATGGATGGCCCCAGAGTTGCTGACGATGAGTGGCACTAAAGTATCCGAGAAGGTAATGATCTGGGTCTTGTTCGTCACTGCAAGTGTGAAAATATAGTGCTGAATGATCATTGTCTGTGTTGAAACAGATTGACGTCTATTCTTTTGGTGTTGTAATGTGGGAAATTCTAACGGGTGAGGATCCATATGATGGCATGCACTACGGAGGAGTCATAGGTATGCTTAAACTAAGATAAGTTTTCATTTCGTTTCCATGTTCATGTTTAGTTTGTGCTGAGGGTGTATGCTATGCATGCAGGGGGCATTCTGAGCAACACACTACGGCCGCCGGTGCCAGGTTCATGCAACCCGGAATGGAGGAGACTGATGGAACAGTGCTGGTCAACTGAACCTGAGAGACGACCTTCATTCACCGAGGTCGCGTCCCGGCTTCGTGCAATCCTAGAAGCAAGCCATTGAATCTCCAAGATAATTTACATGAACAACATCACAAGCAGTTTGTATCATCATTTGTGCTGTCAGAGAACGATATTTTCTCAAGTTGGCATAAAATTGTTTCGAGTATGAAGTATTAAACCCCGTTCGTTTTACTCGGGTGATACTATTTTCCTTTTTAGAGCTAAACTTGGAATACACAAGTAACAAGTTGGCGTCGGCCTAACTAGGGCCCAGGTTCTGTGGAACCGAAAGGACAGGCCCATTGCTTGATCTATCACAGGTCTGTTGGTCCAAGACTAAATTACTGTCTCGACCGACTGACTCTAGTAAGTTGGCATCTGCAACTAATGAAGCAATATTATACTGACAGGCACATCAATCACGGGAGTATGATTTTTAAATGGCAAGTTGGATTGCCATGGATCCAACCTGAACTGTGTGCTCCTTCCTTGCTTGCTTCTCTTCTTTCCGCAAATGAGCACCCATAAATATTTTCTTGTGACAAGGACCATCGGATAATTTTTTTTCACAGCACTAGGCAATGAACCAAACTGGAGGCTTGAATATTCAAGAGCATTACCGGTGAACCAGAAGGAAAGTTTGTTGGTCACATCAAAGGTGTGTCCATATAACTACGTAAGCACAAATTTAAGTGTAGCTACCCTTAGTTATTAACTATCTACTACAAAGGAGTTCACTGATGCACCCAATTATTCTTATGTGAAAATACACCATGTCTTCTCTCCTTTTTCTAGAAGTGTCAAAAGAATAAAACATAAGTGTTGCATGTCGGACCAGCAACTCGTTCCCATGCATAGGCTGGTTTATATATGTAAGTAGAACGAACAAGTATCAGGTACTCCCAGCGGATGGTGCGGTCTTGTGCTCCCGCGTGATTGCACGTGATTGCACGCTGCCCTCCCAGTCAAATTAAACCGCGTTGTCGTCGTATCGTCCACTCTGTATGAAACAAGTGTCGTCCACTCTGTTTTTTTCTTCAGATAGAAACAAAGTTGCCGTGTGATCCCAGTGGAACAGTGACCCTCTGCCGATGGGCAGCGGGCCGTCCGTTTTTGTATTATTTTGTCGCTAGTTTCACTCATGTTTCGCAGTGAAACCAGACGCCTCGCTCGCCGCATCCTATGCTGTACGTTGAACTAGCTCATTGGCTCATTTATTTGCAGGTCACAAAGGCGCGCTGCCAAGTGCCAACCATTTAAGATCCCCCTAAAAAGTGCCAAATAATTTTAAGAGCAAGCAAAACAACACTAAAGGGGTGTTCGTTTCATGCGGGTCTAAAATTTAGAAGGGTCTAAAAAAAAGAATCTTATCATTTAAGAGTATTAAATAAAGTTTAATTACAAAACTAACTGCAGAACCCCTGGTCTAATTCGCGAGACGAATCTAATGAGGGTAAGCAATCCGCGGTTAGACGATGGTTACTGTAGCATTACTGTAGCATGACTGTAGCAAAACATAGCTTACTTAGGCTCGTTAGATTCGTCTCGTAAAGATGTACCCATCTGTAAAAAGGTTTTATCATTAGACTTTATTTAGTACTAGATTCTCTTTATTTAGAGGCCTCTAAAATTTAGCGCTAAAAGAAACGAACAGGGCCCAAAATTCTCTCTGTGTCGTGTATGTGTGCCTCTGCTTAAATGATGTGGCTTTTGTGATGATGGCCTGGTTCGTGATGAGCTGCTGATGCCTCTCATTTGCTGCTGCTGGAGGTTGGTGCCGTGATTTCACGGTCAGTTGGGGGAGTTTTAGTTTCACTGTAAGGGCTCTCCATTTTCAGTTTCTTCTCCGTGCAGATCAATTCTTACATATCTGACCATTCGTTTCTCTTTCAGATAGATTCACTGGGTACGGTGACTCGAGGTCTTCGACAGCCTGCTGGTCTCTGTTCCAAGCATCCTGCCATGATGAACATCCGGCACAATCTGCCTCCAACTCGTTCGTAGTCGTCGACAACTAAGCTCCAAAAACCGCTCGACAAAGCAACAACGACTTGCCAAAAAAGAAACTCAACGAAAAAACACCTCACCAAAAGCTCTGAACACCCAAGACCGCCAAGAAACTCTCTTTATGCGCTTCTGATCCGACTCTAGGCGCTGCTATCACTCAAGGCATTTTGCAGGCTAGCTACTACAATGTCTCGCTAGCTCCCAGGCTCCGATCGAGATACCTGCAATGTCATCTTGCGCCAAAACCATTTGACGAAGAATTGGTGAGCTCAGGGAGCCTCCATCCCAGCTATCAATGTTTAAATCTAAGCACTGACCGAATTCTCAGGCACCAACCACCTTGGTATATTTTTTGCAGAATCAAAGAACAACAAGGGATCAAATGGGGGATTCTTGTGAGTGCATCCAAGGATATCGTGTCCTTGCATAAGCTTTGGACAAAGTAGCACAGAAAACTCATCACCCTTGCAAGCACAAGCACATCAAAGGTACTGGAGTGAGGATTTAGTTGGAGTTTTGCTGAGCGATGGCGGCAGCTGCCGTGGTGAGCGTCTCTATGGGGGTCATGAAGCCCGTCCTCACCAAGCTTGCTACCCTCATGGGCGATGAGTACAACAAGCTCACAGGGCTGCGCAAGGAGGTCTACTTCCTCCGGCGTGAGCTCAGCGACATGGACGCTCTCCTTCACAAGATGGATAGCGTTGATGAACTTGACCCACAGGCCAAGCAATGGAGGAAAGATATAATAGAGATGTCCTACATCATCGAGGACTGCATTGACGACTTCATGCAACGCGTTGGTGAAGCCGATCACAAGATGGGGATCCTTCGGAAAGCTTCTCAATATTTGAGAACTTTCAAGGATCGTCGTCGCCTAGCAAATAACTTTCAAGAGATCAAGACCCGATTGTTGGAAGCAAGTGAACGCCGAAAGAGGTACATGCTTGATCAATGCATATCAATTACCAACCCTGTAGTTGTTGATCCTCGCATGTCGGCACTCTACAAGGATTCTGCCAGCCTTGTGGGAATCGATGCCCAAAAAAGTCAGCTTGTCAATTGGGCAACAGAAAAGGGGCAGCAATTAAAGGTGATGGCAATAGTAGGGTTTGGAGGTTTAGGCAAGACCACGCTTGCCAATGAGGTCTACCGCGAACTTGGAGGGAAGTTTGACTGCAAGGCATTTGTGTCTGTTTCTCAAAAGCCAGACATGATAATGCTATTAAATAGCTTGCTATGGCAACTCAGACTAGGTACATATTCTCATGCTTGCCTGGTGCAAGATCCCATCAACAAACTCAGAGGTCATCTACAGGATAAAAGGTAGTCATCATCGATGTTTGCTTCATTCAAGAATTAACATCTCTGTAACAAGTTGAACTTACCATTTAAGCCTCTTAACTGCTTGGCCAATTTCATTTTCTAACATCCAAGTTTTAAAGTAAGTTAGTCTATAGGTGTCAATTATTTGTTCATTCCTAAAGGCAAAAACATACTAACAATATGGTATATTGGAAAATATGTGATTTGGTTTAGTTTTCATGCCATTGTAGATTTAATATTGAACTGGTTGCAATACATATAATCTCACCCAACCTGTACAATTACAAATTCTTAGTAAACAAATATTGACATCTAGAAACTTTTCGCTTTAAACTATAGAGAAGGAATTGAATCTAAAGCACTGTAGTTCAATGTTTTGAATTTCAGTTTAAAAGAAAAGTATCATCCCGGCGGATATGGCCAAAACGGTAGAAAATCGGCCAGGTTCAAATTTAGATGAACTTTGACCAAATTTGCCAGAACCAGCCAGTAACATCAAATATCGGTGGGGACCGGTGAACCAAAAGTTAGATTTAGACCCATGTTAGAAACTAATGTTGTCAAGTTTGAAAGCAGACCATAGCAATTAGGCGAACCTTTTGATTTGAGTTAGCCCTGAGATTTTGGCATGGGTTGATGTGAGCCTAAGAGCAAGGTTATACTTGTTTGGACTTCTTAAATATTTCCGTCAAACAGAAAAAAAATAATTTGGTAGAGGTTGGTTATGTGTTTAGTGTTCTTGAATATTTAATTACTTGAAATATCACATCGATGTCTCACATTGTAGTAGTACAACTGCTTCAATTTTTTATTTGGTTGGTTCTTTGAATAAAGTGTAAGTTCTTATGATATATATGATGTTCAACATAAGTTCTTTATGTAGGTACTTCATCGTAGTTGATGATTTATGGGATACACGGGCATGGGATACCATTCAATGTGCTTTCCCACAAAATAACCAGTGCAGCAGAGTTATGATAACTACACGGAATGAGCATGTGGCTACATCTTGTTGCAGCAACTATGGATGCATTCATAACATGAAATCCCTAAGTGACCGAGACTCAAAGAAACTATTCTATGATAGAATATTTGGATCTGAAGATGCTTGTCCTTTTGAGCTCAGAACATTATCATGCAAAATTTTGAAGAAGTGTGGTGGTCTTCCTCTTGCAATTATTACAATGGCCATTATGTTAGCTTGCCAACCGACAAGATCGGAGGGACAATGGGAATATATCATGGATTCAATAGCCACTAATTTTGCAACAAACTCCTCTTATGAAGACATGATGTATATCTTAAGTCTCAGCTACAAGAATCTCTCCCGTCATCTGAAGGCATGCTTTCTGTACCTTGGTTCTTACCCAGAGGATCATGAAATTAGTAGAGTTGAGCTAGTGAGGCGATGGGTGGCGGAAGGTTTTGTCAGTAACTCTACTAGGGAAAATGTTTGGGATGTTGCAGACAGTTATTTTAATGAGCTAATCAACAGGAGCATGATTCAACCTACGTATAAAGATTACACCGTTGTGATATATGGCTGTAGAGTACATGATATGTTGCTTGAGTTGATTGTAAGGAGATGTAAGGAAGACAATTTTCTAAGTTTTGTAAATGGTCCAATGGCAATGGCAGAAGTGCAAGATAATAAGGCTATTCGTCGACTCACTGTTGCTGGATTGACAGATACAAAGGATGTAAATGTGTCTACTATAACCACTGTGGGCAACCTATCACAAATCCGTTCTCTTACAATATTGAGAGGGTCAAAATGGATGCCTCCGTTGCTGGAGTGTAAGTTTTTGCGGGTGTTATTCCTTAACATTTCATATGAGCATGATGAGATGGCAATGGACTTGTCTGGTATCAACCAGTTGTTGCACCTGAGGTATTTAAAGGTTGGTGGAAGTATAGTGCTACCTTGTCAAATTCAGGGGCTGCAACTTTTGGAGACTTTGGATTTATCTGAGATATGGAATGATGAAATTTCATTAGAGGTTGCCAATGTGCCGTGTTTGTTCCATATGGCCATGCCACAGTACACAATGTTGCCTGAATGGATTTGCAAGGTAAAAACGCTGCGCACTTTGGAGGGCTTTAGTCTGCCAATGGACTCGTTGGAAAGAATTATAGGCCTGGGTGAGCTCTGCGCTCTGTCAGAGTTGGATATTTATTTCCCCAAGGGGTGTGTGTCATTGCCAAAGGCAACATGGATGGCTGCTCTGAGTATTTCTCTTGAGAAACTATACAACCTCAAACGACTAAGCATTAGCCCTAATGATATGCTTAAACCTATTGCCTTGTGCACTGATGCGTTGAGCTCTCTTTCGCCTCCCTTCCGCAACCTTGAGAGGCTTTATGTGCAATATGGATGCACCTTCTCCAGAGTTCCCAGTTGGATCGGCAGTCTCCATAACCTCCAGGAGTTGTCGCTTGGGGCGAAGCAGGTACTCCAGGAAGATGTTTCCATCATTGGGACAAGGCTACCCTTCCTCGTCTATCTCCACCTACGGATCCCAAGCTTCCCGATGGAAAGGATCATAATAGGAGGTTCCACAGGATTCCCAGTTCTCAAATGGTTCAAATTCAACTGCGATGGGATGTCATGCCTGGTGTTTGAGGCAGGGGCTATGCCTGAGCTTCAGAAGTTGGAGTTTTTCTTCGATGATGATGAATGGGACATGGCAGCACCTGCCGGGCTCCAGCATCTACCACGCCTGGAGCTAATCATAGCACAAAGGGTGTGGTACGCTAGCGAACGGAGACTCCAGGCAACCGATGAAGACGAGAAGGTTGATGACACGCTGATCAGGCGAGTGTTCCAGAAAGCTGCTGACGCTCTCCCCACACACCCAGCATTCACCTTCGGCGAAGGATGGATAGACAGGTAAAATGTCTCTTACTGATGGGTGATGGTCTGATGGATCATCTACTACTATATACTATAATATATATACATACTGCATCAGCATCCTATCCTATGTTTCTTATCATTATCTATTGTGCTAATAGTTACAGTAGTATGTGTGTTTGAGACTCCATTTTCGCAGTGCCCACTGGTCGTACTTGTTTATGAGTGTCCCTTCTACCCATTTGATGCAGACCCATGGAAGAGGAGGACTACCTAAAGGCGCGTTGAATCACAATGGATTGAGATGCATGCCGGCAATTGAACTTGAGTGATTGAGTGTAGTTATGCATGGTTATACTAGTGTTTTTTTATTATTTAACGTTGCAATCCCCTTCTTACCATTCAAATGATGCCCATAGTTCCTTTCCCCGTTTCCTCTATCCAGTTCGTCATGAAGCATTTCATTCATAATATTTATTATATAAGTTTTCAAGACTGAATTACTAGTGGTACATCAGGAGTCACAGACTGTTGAAATGATATAATCCACACAACACAGTGGAAAATAATCTGACAGTGCAGCTGATTCAGGCATTCAGAGTAGGTACGACATCCGATCGATAGCAGGAATTATTTGTCAGCAAACTAAGATAGATGCGGCTGGCATCAACGTCAACGATTCAGCTCATTGTCCATCACAAGTTGTATGGAAGAGCACAACCGCAGTTTTTTCTGATTATGATATTAAAATTTCTTCTTTTTATTAAGACTTGAAGGTAGTGCTACACTGAACTGAGCTAACTTTGTGCAATAATAGGCCGAACATTCAGAGCAAGACACAATGACTAGCGAGTTTCAAAATTCCATTGCTGATCATAATAAAACAACCATTTGTTGATAGTAAGTTCGTAAATTCAGTATATCCATTCATAATAAAAGAACCACTAAGGAACTGATGGATCATCCTAACTCCATTTCATAGTACACATCAGATCATTCTTCCTGTTGCAAGAATTAAAAGTAGCAAATCCTACACCAACCTGAACAAGTACACCTCATGTTGCATAAAAAAAAAAACAAGTACACCTCACAATCATTCTCCCTACCAATACTATCACCAATTCCCAATCCTCTAGCTACTATGTTCGTGTTGGTGTGTAAAATTACAAATTCCAACATGATCAGAGGAAATTTCTTTTAAAAAATACAGAGAAAATGCAGTCCAGGATAGGATGTGAGTGGTGCATAATTTAAGTAGTGTACTGGTTCAATGGGGTGAGTGCTGCTTGGACTCCGTGTTGTAATTTCTTTAAACGATATTGAACTTCTTTTTATGCAACCATGAGCAGCTTTCATACTACTTATTTGGAGGAAGAAGAAATAAGGAAGCAAATGGAGACAGATGTGGCGGGCATGAAGCAGACCAATTCATCCTCAACCGTAGATAATTTAGCCCTACTGCTATATTTTTATGAAGATTGAATTCAGTAGTAATAGTACATCAGTTTTAGATCTTTAAATGATTTATATATCGTACACAAAACACAAAGGGGTAATAAAACGGCTGGTTCAGGCATTCGGAGAACTGGTACCTCGTCCAATTGCTGTGGCGGCGAGCCTCCGCCAGACGGAACGCATCCGCAGGAAGGTGGTCACGGCCGTCAGGCGGATCGAAGAGGGAGTCGTGATCAGAGGAGAGAGCGCTGGATGCAGAGAAGCGAATTGTGTTAGGACTATGGGTTATCGGGGCGAGCTTTCGATTACGGGAATGTTAGCGAGTTGCGCTGCTGTACTGATTCTGTACATATGCAAGTTGGCGTCGGCCTAACAAGGGCCCAGTGCAGCTCGCTCCATGGCGCAGAGGAGGCTAAGCGCGGCCTGTGCAGCTCGCTCCATGGCGCCGGCCCAGTACATATGCAAGTTGGCGTCGGCCTAACAATGGAAAGGATAGGCCCATCGCTTGATCTGGCCCAGGTTTATTAGTCCGAGACTAAATTACTGTCTCTACTCCTCTATCGATCCAAGTACCCAAGTAAGTTTATTTAGTATTTTTTTTTAATTACACAGTACAACTCAGACACTCACAACGCACGCACACTCACCCCTATGAACGTACATACGCAAACCCTACCCCTATGAGCATCTTCGAAGACTGAGCCGGCAAATTCTCTAGATTCCCGAAGTCGCCATTGGCGCCTCGCTGTCGACGGCCACGTCGCCTACCGCTGAAAGCACAAATGCCGTTAAATCCTAGAAAATTCGCTCCCACCAGGAGTCGAACCTAGGACCTCAAAGGTGCTACTCAGTTGCCTTAACCACTAGGCTAAGACCCCTTTCACAAGTTTATTTAGTATTTATTTAGCTTGATTGATGCATCTGCAAGTAAAGAAGCAATACAATACTGACGGCACGTCCATCACGGGAGTATGGTTATGTTAATTAAGCAGCGGCGACGCACACATGGGATCGAGCAACGAAACGCCACATGGTTCGAGGCGCATGGAAGTGAGAGCGAGCAATCTGCTAGTACCTGTGAAGAAAGATTGCGTTGTAATACACCGATCGATATCCCAGCCAAGGGACGTGTTACTTCCTCCGTCCAGGATTAGAGCGTCCCCAACGACGTGGCAACATGCTAGCTCTTAGAGTGCCCAGGTCCAGCAAAAGAACTAATAAAATATTAATAGTAAAGCTCTATTAAATTAGCACAGTAGCCAAAAATGTTTGGATCCACCTGTCATAGATTCAGCAAAGTCCACTAGAGCATTAAACGAAGTTGGGAGTTGTGAGCGACTAGCGCTTGGGCCAGCGCTAGCGACTCGTTTTCCTGCCCTCCTCTCTCCTCCACGTGAGCAAATATTCTGAGTCAGCTGTCGACAACGATACCCGTTGAGGACGGCCTTATAAGGACCTGGAGTCATATACATTTGTCCAACAATACAAGGACCCCTAGAGGTAGGCCCCACCTGCACAACAATTAATTCCACCAATTCAATGCTAAACGACAGAGTTCTGTCTCCTTTCTTCCCCATCCCAGCGCCGGAACTCTCTCCCCATCGGTTCTCTCGCAGTCTCTCTCTCCATGTCCGGATGGCCGACGACCCAAATCTCTATCTCTCTCTCTCTCTCTCCACACGACGTCCAACATCATCGAGGAATCCTGCCTGTTAGATCCGGCAGGGGAGGAGAAGACGACCGCGGTCAGATCCAGGCGAGGCTTCCTGCGCGGCGTAGACGGGCGGCGCTACGGCGCAGAGGAGGCTAAGCGCGGCCTGTGCAGCTCGCTCCATGGCGCCGAGGAGGAGCGCCGCCTACGCGACTCGTTCCATGGAGTGGCGGAGGAGGAGCGTCGCCTGCGCGGCTCGCTCCATGACGCGGCGGAGGAGGAGCGCGGACGAATCGACGGCGCCATGTGGACTCCTCCACGGGCATGGTGGAGGCGGACGGTGCGAAGGCGCGGCGGAGGGGAGCACGGCCAGCTCCGCGACGCACGACTCGCTCGGCGGAGGCAAAATTGGGAGTATTGAAGAAGGGCAGCAGTGTCTTTTCCTCTTCTGCTGGTTTTACCTTGGAAGACCCCCACGTTCTTATATTGTTGAACGGAGGAAGTAATTTGTTAAGCTTTTTTTTTCACTGGATCTATCCTATCCATCCAATTTTGATCGTACCGCTTTCTTCGGGCCCTCGGTGACGTCCAGCCTGGTCCGCCGCCACATACCATGTGAATCTTGAGCGGAACAACCCATGATAGCTTAAACCATTTCACTAACATTGTGAAATCCTTCATTTCGGTCAATTGATGAGGAACAATGTGCATCTCTCATAATCATGTTTAGCCCCATTCGAGCTTCATCTGTCAAAAATTAGCTAAAAGAGCCATTATGAGTAATCTTCGGATGGCAAGCGACGTTTCTATCGACATTTTTAGAGGCATAGTGTGTTTGCATGTGTTCAAAGGTGCTACTCGGGTGTCTTAACCACTAGGCCAAGACCCCTTTCACAATGTGAGTAATCGTTTGTGTATGTATTGCGGTTTTTTTTTTAGGAAAAAGCTAAGACATCGCTTGGATCCTCAACTAATAGATCAGCTAAATCTTACCAACCACCCGCTAACAAACTATTAGCTGGTTTCTCAGCTATCACAGCTCTAGTTCAAACAGCTAAAACACAGTCAATGTTTAGCTTTAGCTCCAATGCATCCAAACGTGCCTACTTTTAGCCTAGACTAGCTACTCCCTCCATCCCTTTTTATAAAGGATTGAAGGTTTCAAATTTTATCCCTTAATGTAAGGGATTGAAGGGCTCAAGTGGGACCCACGCCTAGATTCTTCCCCATCCTTGGCCAAACGTTATCCTCATCTGGCTGCCGAGCTCGCAACAGGGAGGGAGGAGAGGTGTGCTCCAATCAGGTGAGACGCGTGCTCCGCCGAGGTGTGGACTTCAGCCGGTGAGCTTGACCGCGCCGCTGGCCGCGCGCAGGAGCAGCTCGAGGCCGACGAGCTCTCCCGGATTTGGGTCGCCAGCACCATGGATCTCGTCACCACGCCCTCCAAAGCCGCCGCCATGCCGCTGCTGCCTTATCCTCACCTCGAGTCGATGCCGGGCCGAGAAGCAGCAGGCCGCCGCCGAAGGCCACCGCCTCCTTGCACTTGAGCAGCTGGAAGCCAGGGTGGTCCTCGCCACCGACGAACAAGAGAGCCGCGTGGACCTCGCCCCCGCCGTTTGAGCTCAGGGCGGCTTTGGATGCCCAGCTTCTGTCCACCTCGGCCTCTCCCCTCTTCCGACTCCACCTGCATCGAGATGATTGAGGCCATGGCGAGCGGCTGCCTCAGAGGCGGCAGGTCCGAGATCTGATTCGTCCTCGACCTCGGCAGCGGCTCCGAGCTTTGCCACGGCGAGCTGCGGCGTAGGAGGGAGCAGCGCAAGCACACCGGCCCCAGAGCAGCAGCAGGGCACACCGGCGGCACAGGGGACGCGGGCGAGGCGCAAGGTCGCGTCGGCGCGCGCGAGGCGGCATGGACGCGCAGTCGCGGCGACGCAGGGGAGGCGGCCGGGGCCCGAGTCGCGGCGTGGGCGAGCTCGTGCGAGCGGCGGCAGGCGCCCGCGTCCGGCGATGGTGCGACGGGCAGGTGCTGGCCTGCTGGCTTGCGAGGATGAGAGCAATAATGAAGAGGGTATTTTCGTCTTTTCACCCATTAGCTGTTTTACTGGGGAACTCCTTCGATCTCTTACATAAAGGGACGGAGGGAGTAGATACGAGTACTATTACCCTCCACCGGGTCAAAGAATGGATGGCCGCAGAGAATCTCGGGCGGTGGTGCTGAGGACAAGAAGCAAGCAGTGACTGCGTCCGGTCAGGACGCAATGGGCGCGGGGAATGGACAAGTGCAGTTTCTTTTTTACCGCGCGCGTGCACGCGGTCACGACGAGTGGTGAATTCTTTTGTGGTCTGAAAACGCCGAACCAGAGTCCACCCGGCACGGGAAAAGTCCTCGCCCGTCCACCCCTTTTCCGCCGCTTTCTGCCTGACCTGACACAAACTGCGGTTCCTTTTCACCTTCTCCGTAACAAAAAAAAGTTGAAAAATAATCACATGCATAGACTAAAAATAATAAGTTTATTCGTCTATTTTGCAACAGTTATTTATTCAGCAGTCGCTACAGTGTTTGCAGTAGTTATAGTTTTCGCAGTTATTGTTTGAGAGTTTAAATTCACGGTGCGAGAGATATTCCGTGGAGTTCTTGACAAATTCCTGTGCACGTACGTTTGGGGCATTGAGCACGTACCACTACAGTACTGTAGTCCGGTCATCAACACTGCACGGGAGCACGAGCGTCAAGGAACGGAAACGGAGAACGGGAAAGGAACGGAAACGGACATCGCACTCCAGCAGCAGCCCGCAGCCTGGGACGCACGCATTCTGACTGACGCCACCCACGTCTTCTTCTCTCTCTCTCCTTCCTCCACGCGGCCGCGCCAGAGGAGAAGCCTCCAAGGCCAGTGTGGTGTGTGGTGTGGTGTGGACTGCGCAGTGGACTTCGGTTTGGAGTTTGGACACACCCACCCTGCCAGCCCAGCGAGCCACCGCCGTCTCCCGTCCCCATCCCGCATCCACGCTCGCGCATCATTGCTCCCCCTCCTCCCTTTCAACTCACCCCCTCTCCTCTTCCCTCATCATCATCAGCCTCGCACCCGCGCCGAGACGCGCGCTGCTCTCCCACGGCAGCGGCAAGAGGAGAAGAAACCGGCACCGCCTGCTCGAATGGTGGTGGCGAAGCCGCATTGCCCCCTCGCCTAGCCTATCCTCGCGCCCGCTCCTGCTCCCCCCATGTCGCCCTCGTCGTGTGCCCGCGCGCCGCCCAAATCCATGGCCACCACACGCGCGCACCCGCTCCCATTCTTCTTCCTCGTCCTTCTGGCGCTCGCCGCCGCCCTGCTCCCGCCGACGCGCGCCGCCGCCGCCGCCGCGCCGTGCCACCCGGACGACCTCCGCGCGCTGCGGGCCTTCGCCGGGAACCTTACCGGCGGCGCCGCCGCCGCCATCCGCGCCACGTGGTCCTCCGGCGCCGCGTGCTGCACCTGGGACGGCATTGAGTGCGACGCCGCCGACGGCCGCGTCGCGGCGCTACGGCTCCCGGGGCGGGGTCTCGCGGGGCCCATCCCCGCCGCCGCGCTCGCCGGCCTCGCGCGCCTCGAGGACCTCGACCTCAGCTGCAACGCGCTGACCGGCACCCTCGCCCCGCTCCTCTCCGCCGCCTCCGCCGCCGGCGCCGGACTCCGCGCCGCCAACCTCTCCTCCAACCTGCTAGGCGGCGCGGTGCCCGACCTCGCCGCACTGCCAGCCCTCGCCGTCCTCGACGCCAGCAACAACTCGCTTTCCGGCGCGCTCGCGCCCGACCTCTGCGCCGGCGCGCCGGCCCTGCGGACGCTCGACCTCTCCGCAAACCGCCTCGCCGGCGCGCTCCCGTCCCCCTCCTCCTCCTCCCCGCCACCGCCCTGCGCCGCCACGCTCCGAGACCTCTTCCTGGGCTCCAACGCCTTCTCCGGCGCCCTCCCCGCCGCGCTCTTCGCCCTCGCCGGCCTGCAAAGGCTCTCCCTCGCGTCCAACGCGCTCGCCGGCCAGGTCAGCTCCCGCTTCCGCGAGCTCAAAAACCTCACCTTTCTGGATTTGTCCGGGAACCGCTTCTCCGGCCGCCTCCCCGACGTCTTCGGCGACCTCACGTCGCTGGAGAATTTGGCCGCCCACACCAATGGCTTCTCTGGTCCACTGCCGCCGTCCCTGTCGCTGCTGTCCTCTCTCCGTGTGCTCGATCTCCGGAACAATTCCCTGTCTGGTCCAGTTTCTCACATCAATTTCTCCGGAATGCCGCTCCTTGCTTCCGTTGATCTTGCCACTAACCACTTCAATGGCACACTCCCTGTCAGTCTAGCCGGCTGCCAGAAGCTCAAGTCGCTCAGCCTTGCCAAAAACAGGCTGACCGGCCAATTGCCCGAGGATTACAGCCGCCTCACGTCGCTTTCCATGCTGTCCCTGTCCAACAACAGCCTGCACAACATCTCAGGGGCGCTCGCCGTGCTTGGTGGCTGCAAGAACCTCACCACATTGATTCTCACCAAGAATTTTGTTGGCGAGGAGCTACCGGGCGATGGCATTGGTGGGTTTGACGGCATGGAGGTGCTGGCACTTGGTGATTGTGCTCTCAGGGGGAGGATTCCTGGTTGGCTGACTCAGTGCAAGAAATTGGAGGTGCTTGATCTGTCCTGGAACCAATTGGTTGGCACCGTTCCATCGTGGATCGGTGACTTTGAGTACTTGAGCTACTTGGATCTCTCTAACAATTCCTTAGTTGGTGAGATACCGAAGAGCTTGACACAACTGAAGAGCCTTGTCACTGCTAGGCAGTCTTTGGGTATAGCGTTTACGAGCATGCCACTGTATGTGAAGCACAATAGGAGCACAAGCGGCCGTCAGTACAACCAGCTCTCTAACTTCCCGCCGTCATTGTTCCTGAATGACAATGACCTCAATGGGACTATCTGGCCCGAGTTTGGAAACTTGAGGGAGCTACATGTGCTTGATTTGAGCAACAATGTCATATCTGGTAGCATTCCCGATTCACTGTCCAGAATGGAGAATTTGGAGGTCCTTGACCTTTCGTCCAATAACCTGAGTGGATCCATTCCATCATCCCTGACGGAGCTCACCTTCTTGTCAAAGTTCAGTGTGGCTCACAACCACTTGGTGGGGCAGATCCCAGTTGGAGGACAGTTTTTCACCTTCTCCAACTCAAGTTTCGAGGGTAACCCTGGTTTGTGCAGGTCAAATTCTTGCAACCTAAATTTATCTAGGCAAACTTCTGGTGACAAGGATATGCAGCCTGCAGAAAGTGTGAGGAACAGGAAAAACAAAATACTCGGGGTGGCGATCTGCATTGGACTGGCCCTCGTAGTATTTTTAGCTATTATTTTGGTTAATATGTCAAAGAGGGATGTCAGCACTATTGACTATGAAGATACTGAGGGCTCATGTCAGGAATTGTATGATTCTTACTCGAAGCCGGTGCTCTTCTTTCAGAATTCTGCGGTGAAGGAGCTAACTGTCAGTGACCTTGTCAGATCAACAAACAGCTTTGATCAAGCCAACATTATAGGATGTGGTGGATTTGGTCTGGTGTACAAGGCCTACCTTCCCGATGGAACGAAGGCGGCAGTAAAGAGGCTCTCTGGTGATTGTTGGCAGATGGAGAGAGAGTTCCGAGCTGAGGTAGAAGCACTGTCACAGGCTCAACACAAAAATCTTGTGACGCTCAGAGGGTACTGCCGCTATGGAAATGATAGGCTGCTGATCTACTCGTACATGGAGAATGGTAGCCTGGACTACTGGCTGCACGAGAGGTCAGATGCAGGTTACATGCTTAAATGGGAGTCAAGGCTCAGAATTGCTCAAGGTTCAGCCAGGGGGTTGGCTTACTTGCACAAGGATTGTGAGCCCAACATCATCCACCGAGATGTGAAGTCTAGCAACATTCTTCTGAATGAAAATTTCGATGCGTGCCTGGCTGATTTTGGGCTAGCAAGGCTGATAGAGCCATATGGCACTCATGTGACTACCGATCTGGTTGGAACCTTAGGTTACATACCACCAGAGTACAGTCAGTCAGTGATTGCCACACCAAAAGGAGACGTCTTTAGCTTTGGTGTAGTCTTGCTTGAGCTGCTAACCGGTAAACGGCCTGTGGACGTGTCAAAAACCAAGGGATCAAGGGATTTGATCGCCTGGGTTCTTCAGATGAAATCTGAAAAGAAGGAAAAAGATATTTTCGACAGACATATATGGAGCAATGCACATGAGAAGCAACTGTTGTCGGTCCTTGAGACTGCATGCAAGTGTGTCAGTACTGATCCTCGGCAAAGGCCATCAATAGAACAAGTTGTCAGTTGGCTTGACAATGTGTAATCCTTAATGTATCGCTTTGATTGCCCGCTTCTTCATTTCTGATCGAAGGTAGGAGGTCTTGACTTGAAAGATAAATAGAGTAGTTGGGGAGCAATGAGAACTTAGATATAATATTATATCTGGTGTATATATAGCTGCAATCTAGAAAATAACTTCAGAGTCTCGTTTTTCATTTTATGAAACTCAGCTTTCCTATAAAGTATCATCAATGTTTCTGTTCCTATGTCGAAGTTTCTGCTTTTGTGCATTTTACTTGACTTCTGCTATGAAAACTGAGTAATCGTTTTTTCTCTTTCAATCAAGTCAAATTTTCCAGGTAACATCTCTCTTTTAACTAATATTCTTTTAGGTTTGTGGTGTAAGATAGATTATCCTGCCGAGTCGTTCTTACATTTCACTTGTCATTTCAGATTGCGATAATCTAACACCTTTTTTTGTCATGGGTTGGCATTGCTAATGGTTGCTGAAGTTTCTGCTGGAATCCTACTATATCTTGATCCTTGTTTTTGTTCAATAAAACTCGATATTCGATGAAAATGTCATCGCTGTTTCCTTTTCTATGTTCACAGAGTACAAACCTTATTCTGTTTTCATTAAAGCATGCTAATACTGTTTATGTTCACAGAGTACAAACCTTATTCTGTTTTCATTAAAGCATGCTAATACTGTTTCAGAGAAAAATATACCTGTCTAAATAGATAACTGCAATATATATCGATGCATCGATAATTGCAAGTGATGCTAGATGTCAGCGTTTGGTGCGATAAACCGAGGTTAATGTTCACCCGGTGCTGCTCTTTTGATTGTCATACCGGTTGTCCTGTATATATAGTGGAAGTGCTAAATAGAGATACTCCAAAGATGTTCTTGTTTGTGTTATCAAGGACTACGGTTTGATGCTGGACCATTTTTTTTTTTGTCGTATTTTTTTCCTTACATGAAAACATCATGACGCACTTGATAGCCTTGTGCATGCATGTCTCGTATGGCTTATTCATCGTTTAGTTGATGTCTGACAATCTCCAATACAGAATCACAAGACCTCCAACAAGCATCGACAAAGTTCTGGATACGATTTGGCTCACCGCTTGAGAGATGCCGCTTGGTCATTTTGTGAACAAATCATAAGATAATCACTTGGGTCCCAATAAATTTGAAAACTTAAAATTCCATTTTTCCCTTCTTGTAGTCTACTAGTAGTAATTCGATTAGGTACCGGCGATGTCTTTCTTGAATTTGTCACTGCTGTGCTGTGACATGAGTCTTGGTTTGTGCAGATTGAATCATGTTTGTTTCTTCAGAATTTTGCTAATCTCTCTTTCGTTTTTTTTTTTCAACC
Source organism: Eragrostis curvula (assembly GCA_007726485.1). Classification (NCBI taxonomy): domain Eukaryota; kingdom Viridiplantae; phylum Streptophyta; class Magnoliopsida; order Poales; family Poaceae; genus Eragrostis; species Eragrostis curvula. The sequence continues at coordinate 425,859 of RWGY01000035.1, read as the reverse complement.
ATTTGGATATAGTTCAAACATCCAGTTCTTATTCTCTTTTAACCTTCACAGAATAACAAACATGTTTTAACTTCAACGAAGAATCGTTCCATCTTTAGAAATGCGTTTAATTTGTGGGTTTGTTACCTCAGAGTTTGCTAATCTTATAGTCATTGTTTTCAGCCAATGAATATGGATCCAATCATATGGATTTTCACATGATTAATGAACATATTCCAATAAAAAACTATTCTAGATTAAAAAATTAATATTTTAGACATGCACTTAATCTGTTCTATATAACCAAGATATATGCAAGATACTAATCGCATCTCCAACAATTATGACAAAAAGAAGGTGCACAACTTTAGTTTCGGTAGTTTATGAGATGCTAGTAAAAACTTGCACATCCTCCAACAATTTTTAATTTTATGATTTGCTACGTCACTTTTTTTGTGGACACTAGTGGTTGATTTAGTCGCATGATTGATAAGACTCTGCAGATTGTGAGTGCGTAAAACAACAACAAATGTAGCTACTGAATGGAGGAGAATCGAGAATTTTTTATTTAAATAATAGTATTTTAATTGAAAATTGCAGATTTGGGGTGCGTTTTGCAAAAATTGCAGAAATGGGTACCTGTCGGTAACTGGAGGACCGACAGGACACCTATCGGTTACTGGATGACCGACAGGTCCCTTATCGGTCATCCACAGCCCGATTAGTGGTCCGCATGTTGCCACGTCGGCTATCGGGCTGTCCACGCAAGCCTGTCGGTCACCCAGAACCCGACAGGTACCTGTCGGTCACCCAGCACCCGACAGGGGCCTGTCGGTCACCCAGCACCCGATAGGCACCTGTCGGTCGCCCAGTGACCGACAGGCCTCGGGATATTTTACCGCGGCCGCGCCGTCCCCTCTCTCTCTCCACTCGCATCTCACCGAGAGCGACGGCGCGGCGAGAGAGAGAGGGCGACGGGCCGGGGCGCCGGTGGGAGAGGAGGGAGTCGCCGGGCGCCGCTGGCTGTCGGTCGCCCAGCGACCGACAGCGTCGGTTGCGCCGCCGCGCGCGCGGTCGCCGCTTCGGGGAAGGTAAGATTCTTCCTTTTTTTTTTCGATTTGTTTAGTTAGGTTTAGTACTTCGATTAGTAAAGTAATATAGGGATTAGTATTGATTAGTGGCTGCGTAGTATAGGGATTTGTAAAGTAGATTTAGATTAGTTAAATAATATTAGTGTATGGATTAGTTAGTGTAATAGAGTAATATTTTTTAGTTAGTGTATGGATTAGTTAGTGTATAGATTAGTTAGTGTAAGTAATAGAGTAGTATTTTTAGTGAAATGTAATGGTAAAATTAAATTAGTTAGTATATGTAGTTAATATATTATGAAATGGAAAAATAAATTTGTAGAAAAAAGGATGCATTGTTATTTGTTAATGAGTGTTGAAATACTTATGTATATGGATAAATTAATTATGTAAAATATATAACGCCGATAGTAATTAATTTGTTTTTAGCAGGATGTCCAGTGTAGTGAGTTTCCGAGTTTTTTACGGAGAAGGTCAAATTGAGCATCGTGATTATGGGGTAGATTTGAGTAATTTTCAGTTTGTGGACAGTGTTTTGAATGATCCGGTAGAAATGCAGCGAGGCGAAGTGTATGGCTGGTTACATAGTCTATTGAATGTGAATCCTTTAGAGTATCGGTTCGTAGTGAGAGCTATGATTCATAAAAAGCGTGAAGGCTCATGCAAATGGGAACTTGTGGAGGTGAGAAGCACTAAACAGTGGAAGCAATTTGTGACTATGGGATTGCAACGACATTTTGCTCACTTGTTGCTGGTGCAATGTAATCCGACAACGACCCGTCTGGAGGAGGAGGTTGATGACAATGTCTTAAATACAGAGCAAGATGGAGTCGGGGGACACATTGTTTATGCGGAGCAATATGTTGGTGACGAGCCGAGTCATGTTCGTGCCGAGCCAAGTGAAGTTGCTGCAAATCCTGTGGTTCATCCAACCACTGAGGATAGGTTGCCAATAAATGTTGGCACACTAGAAGCAGATTCGGGAGAGGTCAATGAGGCAATTGTTGATGAAATGGACAGGGATGATGACGAGTTTCGTACCTTCGTTGATGGAACAGCTGGTCAGGGATGGGGCCTGGGATATGAAGAGCCGCAGGACTGGATCAATATGGAGAATTTAGCTGTGAATGATGGCCACAATTCATGTTGGGAGTATGATGCTATAGAGGTCCGGCAAGGGCAGATGTTTCCTGATAAGATATCTTTTCAGCATGCCGTGAAGAGGTGGGCGTTCTCAGAGAAGAAGGAGTTCACGGTGGTCATTTCAAACCCGAGGACATATGACGTCAAGTGCATGGTTCCGGGTTGCGCATGGAGGGTTCACGGATACCTGCCGAAAGCTGAGACGTCATTTGTGGCGTCTATCGTGGTAGGCCATTCGTGTTCATTGGACAGGACTCTTCTGAAACACAAGAACATGACTACACAGTTTGTAGCTGAGTACATGTATCCTGAGATTGTGCAGAAGACCGGTATGTCTCCATTTGCTATAATGCATGCCATAGAGAATCGATTAGGCTATGAGATCAGCTATGATATGGCATGGAGAGCGAAACAAAAGGCCTTGGAAAGAAGGTTCGGGACATACGAGGACTCGTACCACAACCTACCTGGCCTGCTTGAGCTTATGCAAGCGAGGAATATAGGAACTGTGGTTGCGATTGACGATTTTGAAAATACAAATGGGGACAGGGTCCTACGCCGTGCATTTTGGTCATTTGGTTGTATGATACAAGCATTCATGCATTGTCGACCTGTTCTTGCTGTGGACGGCACTTTCTTGACTGGTAAGTACAAGGGACAGATCCTCACCGCTATTGGAGTGGATGGGGAGAATCAGATTGTGCCAATTGCTTTTGCATTTGTGGAGAGTGAGAATACAGAGAGTTGGTTGTGGTTTTTGAGGTGGGTGAAGCGAGCGGTTGTTATGCAGAGACCCAATGTGTGCATCTTACATGATCGCCATGCGGGATTATTGTCAGCAATGGATACATTGCAGACAGACTATAATGATCAGGAATTTTGGCCCGATCTGCATAGTCGATGGTGTATGAGGCATCTGGGGGCAAACTTCTACAGGCAGTTTAAGAGCAAACGACTTATGGATATGTTCAAGAAGCTGTGCAAACAGAATCGAAGGAGAAAATTTGACAAATTATGGGCTGAGCTGGACAAGCTCACTGGCAACCACATGGACGAGGTTAAAAAGAAACCTCCTATGCCGCGTGACGAAGAGCCAAAGGGGTTAGATCCTTTGCCTAATGAACCGCAGGACAAAATTAGGCGCAGGAGGGGTGGACGAAGGGTGAAGTGCTTCTCAGATTGGATCAAGGATGAGCCGATGGAGAAATGGGCATTGATAGCAGATACGGATGGATCCCGCTATGCCATTATGACCACTAATGGGGCAGAAGTTTATAATTGGGCATTGAAAGGGACTCGGTGCTTGCCTTTAGTGGGGATTCTGGAGGGTATAACTCGTGGGATACAAACATACCTGCAAGATCGCTATGCAAAAGCAGCTTTGCATGTTGGTAACCCACAAGTGATGTTCAGTGCTAAGATCACCGATTACATCATACAAAAGAGTGCGAAGGGGCAGATGCACATGGTTAGGAGAACAGGTAATAGGGATTTCGTCTTCGAAGTCTTGTTGCGGGGAAAGAGCGGACTTGGGATTGGTCGATCCGAAGTGACGATGGAATGCACATTGTGGCCGCAGTTGAACAAATGCGAGTGCAGTTGCAATAAGCCAAAGCTAATGCATTTGCCTTGCTCACATGTATTCACTGGATGTGCGAAGGCAAAGATTGATCCTCATCACTTCGTATCACAATACTACCGCAAGGAAGCTGTGATGGCTACATGGCAGGGCGAGCTACTGGGGTGGCGGGCTGTGGCTGATTTCACGAAGCCACCAGAGGGAGAACGTAGTTGGATTCCAGATCCTGACAAAAAGGTAAAAATTAAAGGTCGCAGAAAGATTAGGAGGTTCAAAAATGATATGGATGAAGCAAATGTCAAACGTCGTACAAAGGAGTGTTTGGTATGTGGCGGAGATCATTTAAGGAAGGATTGTAACCAATACCCAGTGGAGAAGGGGCCCGACAACGTGGAGTTCAGGCGTGTTCCCATGCGGAAGCCAAGGAATCAGAACCAAGATGCTGGCCCATCTAATTAGTTTGACGAAGTGTAATCTGTTTACCTTTATTTGTTTGTACCTGTAATCATCATGTGTCAAGAACTATGTTTTCCAATTCCGTATGCCTACATTATGAAACAATGTGTGTAATTATTATTTAGAACACTACATATCGTATTGTAAAACTTTAAAGACTGTTTGTTTATTTATTTTTCTATTTCTATGTTTATTTATTTGTTTGTTTGTTTATTTTCCTACTTCTATGTTAATACTTCATAGGTAGATGGCTAACCTGGAGTTGATCGATCCAGTGATCGATGCTAAGCATCGATCACGCTTGCCTTCTGGGGAGCTTCACGACACACTCAGACTTAGGACGTTTGACGACTTTTGGAGTGTGGATCCACGTTGGACCCCGAGGTACGTATATGTTTCCTATATTATTTCAACGTCTGTCAAATTCCTCATATTTTGATTCATTTTGATAATCTAATTCTCTCACATTTGAAATGACAGGTTACGTGCGGCAGGGTTGCTACCTCTTGCCCAGTTGTTGGACCCAAGCGGTCGCAGGAGCCCTCGGTTTCCAGTGGACCGTGCACTTTTGACAGCCTGGGTGGATCGGTGGAGGCCTGAGACACACACGTTCCACCTCACCGTTGGTGAGATGGCGCCCACACTGGAGGACGTGGCGATGCTACTAGGGCTTCCTATAGCCGGAGCTGCAGTGGTTCCTCCTGTTCAGAACCCCGGGTGGATGCAGGATATTCTGGACAGGTTTGCAGGTGTCCTCCCTCCGAATCCGGAGCACCCGCAGTTTGCTTTCCACGACAGGCACGGACCGTACGACCCGTTTCGATACGGGGAGTACCTTCGGTGGTACCAGAGAGCGACGCGTGTGCGGTTGTTCACTGTGGCAGATGCACCTGTAGACCACGTGCCTGAGATTACGGACACCTTCGCCACCCAGCCGACTAGGGCCTATCACCTGATGGTAAGTTACTTTGATAAATTTATCCTTTCTGTTTAATTGTTAATGTTCTATTATCATTTTTGTAGACTGACACGTGCGGCGATCTCGCTGATGAGCTGGAGGATTTAGGCGCTCGATGCTACGACAACCCTCCACGAGTCGAGCCACGTGACTTGGGAGCAGCCCTACTCCGTCTTGCGCGCCGCTGTAGGGATGCTCTCCGGTGCGCTTCCTGTACGAGCACAGCAGATGTGCAGCCGAGGACACGACAGAGGTCTCCTCCTCTCCCTACACCAGCTAGTGCACCAGGTTCTTCTCGTTTCCACGCCGGGGACTCGTCGTCGGGTGTACCTGTATTCCCGCCTTTCATGCCTACTCCAGGATGGGGCACAGGTATAATAACATGTCAATTTTGTATTTCTAACATTATGTTTTTGTAATCTGACATTGTTGTTTTACAGGACCAGGGCCAGGAGTACAGTTCGCCGCGCCTGATTACTCCTTGCACTCTGCTTCTGGGAGCTTAGCGCAGGAGTCTTCTTACGGACAGTCAGATGTCCAGAGTTTCTCTCAGATGCCAGGGGCTCCTCCACCGACGCAGCCCACCCAGCAGTTTCCTTCGACACCAGCAGAGGCTCGTAGGGTCAGGCAGCCACCAGACCAGTTCACGTACCCCACCGATCAGATTCGACGAGGGAGGAAGGCCCAGGGCAAGAGGCCCGAAGGCGAGCCCAGCAAGCGTAGGCGTGGAGGATGACTTAGAGATCAGGGCAGGGGGCAGGGTGTTATAGTTGACTAGTACATTTCTTTCATTTTTGTAATATTCAGAACTTAAACATGAACTATTTTTTATTATTAACTTCTGCACCGCGACATGACTCGACAACTATTAGTGACGTGACAACGCGCATTTATTGCATGGCGACAAATCCATTCACGGGCAACTTTGCAGCGCATCCGATGACATCTCCTCTTCTTTTCTTTGTAGTCTTCGTCTATAGACCACGTTAGTGATGCCTATAAAATGCACACATCGTCTGTCCATTAATCTCAGCCACTTCGCAATCTAACTAACACCGCAATTTCTTCCTACGTTATGGAGTTCCCCAACGACCCACCCCACAACAAACAGACCTTACCTCTCGGAGATGGCTTCATCGCTCCTATGTGCCTCTGTGGCACTCCATGCAGGCTAGTGAAGTCACTCGTTCTCGGTGATGACTACGGCAAAAGGCTTTGGATGTGCAAGAACTACCAATATGACCCTTCGCAACGTCTTTACTCTTCCGCTAGGAGGCCAAGGGTCACTACTTGTACTTCGTCATTCTTTGCTTTCACCATTGATTCTTACTCACTAATACGTTCATAACATTGCAGTCCCCACCGCCTCTGTGTGAGTTCATCGAGTATGTTGACACTGAGCAGACACCAGAGGATATAGCCCATGTCTACAGTGTCGCTGACAGTGCAAGAAGGCGTTGGTTTGATATGGAAGCTGAGGAAAGGAGAAAGGAGGAACGCAGGAAGAGGAGCCAGGAGGAGGAAGAGCGTCGACGCAACTACGAAGCGGAACGCAAGCAAAGAGAGGAGGCGGAACGAAGGCGCAAACAAGAGGAAGAACGCCTTGCTCATGAAGCCCGTGAGGCCGAAAGAGAGAGGATGCGCGAGAGAGCTCGCCGCGCTAGGGCAGCAGGACCTGATGCTTTCAGAAAGGGAAAATATCCCCGTTGCACTCAGTAGACACTGAGGATAATTAGATCTGAGGTTGGATATGCGTCGTTTCACCTCATAGTGTGTTTGAGTGAGATTTATTTCCCTAAAGCGTGTTAGGATGTAGATCGATGGACATGTATCTTTCCTATGTGCATCGAAACACCCTCTAAATTCCCTAAGGCGTCTTAGGATTAGATCGATGCACAAGCATGTTAGTTCTCCTGTGCACCGAAGACGCCATTGTTCGCATCGAAGCTATGTATGTTGCATGGACCACTTTAACTATGTTTGGTTTCTTCTTAGGATTCCTGTCTGAAAAGAGATATGCATGCATTGAGGCAGTGATGCATGCATTAGAGTCACTGTTCGCGCATGCGTTGTCATTGAATGGAGTGCAGTGATTTATTGGTTGTGAAAGGACCGGTCATTGGGACACATACATGCATGCTGAAATAGGGCAGCAGAGGCTCTGCATGCTATATCAATGTCACATGCATGCAATGATGGGCACAGGCTATGCACTGATGGGCACAGGCTGTACAGCGATGTCAGCTTTGCTTTTGGAGTGGATGCTCGTTGGATTCCCTGCTATGCCTGGTGCCCTAAGTCTGATGAATTGATGGATACACAATTCAATGTATATCAGGAGTGGTTGGGGTGGAAGGGCCCGTACCATTGTCTTTATAAAGACCTCGGCTATAGATCCCGAAACACAATGGCAAACAACACACATGGAAGAATTCCTGACCCTGAATGGAAGGATCGTCCATTGTGTTATTGTGGAGAAGTTGCCAAGCTTTCTACCTATGGGGGTAGTAGGTTCTTCCATTGCTCTATTGAGACCCCTGGCGCCGAGGTATGTATTATTCCCACGTTATTAATATGTTGTAAATTAATTTGGTTTACTTACCACCACACTGTATATTCAAGTACAGTGTGAGTTTGAAGAATGGATCGACAACCTGCCACCCTCTAGGAATGAAGGGTACGTCACTATCGAGGAAAGCAATGAAGATTACAATAGGCTGAAGGATGAATCCGAAAGAATTCAAAGGGCTCTCATCACTGTACCGATGCAACTCCCTGAACGCGAAATAGGAATTAAATTGAGAGATGATCAGGTAGCCAGGCGATACATTAACCGTCTACGGGCGAGTGAAGAAACACGCAAGAGTGCGGGGTCGAAATAAGAAATTAGTACCAATTATCTTTGTATTTTCTATGTTCGTTGTATTTTCTATTTATGAAATTCCCCGCTTGTAATAGCTCTTTGTATTTTCTATGTTCGTTACAATAATATTTTCTTGTAATAGTTCTTTGTATTTTTTATGTTCGTTGTATTTTCTATTTTTGAAATTCCCCGGTTGTAATAGCTCTTTGTATTTTCTATGTTCGTTGCAATAATGCGTTTCTTTCTCTGCATCAATGCGTTCTCTGACCATGCATTGAATCAGACATAGGGCAGCAGGACCATGCTTTCGACATCATACCGGCCAAAGCATCCAATGCCAATAATTACAACATGTCCATCGCTGCACCAATAATTACACCACCTTTCACTATTCCATGACTGCTCAAAATTGACTCCTATCAATTAATGCTCTCAGTGCATGCATCACAGCCCCGTCAAACTCCCATCAAAGGTCCCCGCTTTGCAAAACAGCCAAAGAATCCCAGGAGCATCCAATGCCCCCATGCATGTATGTCTGCTCAATGTGACGCTTTTGATGCATGCATCCGACTCCCATCAAAATAATGGAGCTACATTATAGCTACAATCTCTACTACGGCCTCCCACTCATGCTTTCAATTTCATGAACCACTCCTACAAAACCTTATCCTCTACTCACTCTTTCATTCACAGCAACCTCTCTTGCATCACAGCGGCATCCACTCTTCTTCCACGCTTCAACAACACCATCCATGGCAGGACCATCTAGTGGAGGCTTTCCATGGACACCACAATACATCGAGACAGCACTGGACGCAATCTGGCGTGCCGTGCGTGAACACCGAGATGATCCTTTTAGGGAGAGCAATCTCGCACAAGCTGTCTCAAGATTAAATGCAACAATCCCTAGAACCTCACACACTATGGCGCCGCAATATCTCACCACAAATGACCTTAGGGCCCTCTTAGAAGATCAAAGGCAGTTGTATCATAGGGTTTGCGAGCTGGCAAACCACCCGTCAGTGTTAGGTTTCTCTAGCACTACATTCAAGATAATGATGCTCCCCGATGAATATGCCTCCCACATTCAGGTACACTCAATTTTTTTTAATTTTTATGTTATCGGTTTCTATTTCTTTTGCTCATTCGACTACTTCTCTTCTGTTAGGCATTTCCGGAAGACAAAGAATTGATCGACAACCCTATTCCAAACTTCTTCTATCTATTTATGTTCTTCGGTGGAGGTTGCATGCCAGGTTCACGTAGAAGGCGACATACCTCATCTAACCGTAGTGTTTCGGAGCCATCTAACACACCAACATCCCGTCGAAGAAACACTGCAAGAAGACGCGCTCCGGCAACGCGCGTGCAATCAAACGCCAACGACGATGAAGACGATGATTTCATGCCCATGCCACCCTCAAGACCTCCGCCTCCACCCGACGACCCTGACGACGTGGCATTTAGTGAATCTCTTTGGCGAGAACGACCCTCCAACAGCGACTTCTCAGCGCCACCTCGCCCACGGCCATCATCCAACCCCTACGATATGGACATTAACTTCAGTAATATGTATCGGCGGTGGGATCGAAGATTTTTTAAAGATTAGGTGGCAAAAAATGAGTTGCATGTATTTATCATATGTACAAAAATTTTATTTCGTTTAATTGTATTTTATGTAGAACATTTGTTCCAAACATGAACATGGATTGTTCCATCGGTAAAGAGAAATTGTTCAGTTTTTTCCAAATATGAAGATGGAAACAAAAACACAAACGGGCAAAAAAAAAAAAAAAAAAAAAAAAAAGAGACCTGTCGGTCATTCCGTGACCGATAGGGCCTGTCGGTCATTCCGTGACCGACAGGCACCTATCGGTCATTCCTTGACCGATAGGTGCCTGTCGGTCATCCCACGACCGACAGGCCTTGGCTATCGGTCCGACACCCCTTTTTGGCGAAATTAAGGAGCCTGTCGGTCATTGGAGGACCGACAGGGCTTGTCGGTAATCGGATGACCGATAGGTCTGTTTCCAGGCGTTTGTCGGCTGCCACGTAGGCCTATCGGTCATCCAGTGACCTATCGGTCACCGGACAACCGACAGGTACCTATTTCTGCAATTTTTGCAAAACGCACCCTAAATCTGCAATTTTTATTTAAATTACTATTATTTTAATTAAAAACTCGGAGAATCGAGTGATGGTAAATATAAAGAGCGTGTTTAGATAAATATTAGAGGAAGGTTTTTGTTTATTAAGTCCTAAATTAAGGTTTGGCAACTACTTATTCATAATGGTCGGAGATTTGAAGATGCTCCAAGAAGTAAACATTTTGTCTTAAGTTTAAAATTACAAACATTTTTTTTAACGTGTTCTACAAATGTGACTGAATCTCCACTAAAAGCTAGCAAATCTCTTCTCATTATGATTTCAAAACCCGCCATTGAAAGTCTCACACCTTCGCCAAACAAAAATCTCTCTGCATGCCGGATTTACTACCACACTTACTGCATATTTTTGTCAAACATTATTAAAAAGTGTGGTTAAAGAATTGTTAGGCACACCAGCTAAGATTTGATAGTTTATGACTTGTGATGTATATATCCATGCATCAAATCGTAATTATCTAAACAAACACTAAAGATACTTGGATGTTAGTCGTTGCTGGCTAGTCGTCATACCCCACGAGAAGTTCGACATTGGTTGCTCACCCGCAAAATAGCATGCTTTCTCGCCGCAAAATGTGGCGCGGTTTTTACTCGCCACAAATTGTGGCGGTGTCTATGATGACGTCGTTGACTGTGGCTTGTAACTAAGAAGTCCCTCTCTCTTTAAAAAACTGTAACATAAATAATGTTTTGATAACCAATCTAACACACCACATGGTTTGTGAGAACGTGTTCTCACAAGAATGTATTGCGCAAAAGAGATATCAACCTAAACTACTTTTTTGGGATGGACATGGCATGACCCTACTCCATGCATTGTGCTTGTTTCTCGTTTCAGTGAGACAGGAAACTAGACCGCGACGTGATGCGAATGCGACCTATAAAACCTTTGTTTGCCTTCTTTAGTTGTGTGCCACACAACGGGCGCAGCAGAAAAAACACCAATATTCATGCTGCTCCGAAAGGAGAATATACAAAGTTTGCTCTTTGCGGCAATTCGGACCCAAACAACTTTGTGTACCAAAAGAGGTTCAATCCAATCCAAGTGTCGGTCGAATCCGTCCGTCTCCTATCCAAAATCCATCCAGATCTACGAGGAACAAACAAACCAGCCGCGCACGGCTGGGCAGGACACGCGCACAAGAAGAACAATTTCAGAGGAGAAGAAGCCGACTAGCCGAGCAAACCCTCGCCGTGGCTTGGCCCCGCGACCAAGAATCCCTGCCCCGCCAGGGAGGGTAGGGGCGAGCCGAATCCGCCATCTCCCCCTCCTGTCTTTCGGCTTCGGGTAGTCGATCTCGCTTCCCCTCCCTTGTGCTCTCCTCCTCCAGGTGCCGCCAGTTCCCCATGAAGACCAAAGCCGCCGCCGCCGCTTCCAACAAGGTCGCCGTCGACGAGGTAAACAGCCCGCCCGACATCTCCTTCCTTCCCCACCTGTCTCACCTGGTTCGTTTCTTCAGACTCACCTGCGGATTTCGAGAATCAGGACCGCCTACTTCCGTTTGTTCTTGGTGAATTCATTTGCCGTACTGTATCCCAGATTATAATTCTTCTGCAAGGATCTCCTAGTTGTTTAGGATGCTAATTGTTTCTTGGATTGATAGTTAGAGAAGGCACAGGGAAAAAAAAAACAAACCGTTTTTGCACTGGCAAATTGATTGTGGGAACCCTGTAAATTCGCCAACCCAACTGATGACTGATGTTCTCGTTTTCCTTTTTTGTTAGGATGAGGATGAGCCCAAGAAGATCCGGTCCTCGCGCAGCAAGCGCCGCCACACGCGCAGCTCCTCCACTGAATCCGAATCTCCACCCCGCAAACGCTCCAAGAAGTCCAGTAAGAGGATTGCTGACAAGAAGAGCAAAAGGAGCAAGGTTAGCAGCAGCGGCAGCAGCCGGCGACGTCGCCGCAGTCCTAGTCCTAGCCCGAGCCTCAGTAGCAGCAGCCCTTCCTCGTTGTCCAGGAGTTACTCCCGCCGCAGCTGCTCGACGTGCAGCAGTGCCTCTGAGAGGTCAGTGAGCCCGCCACCCAGGAGCCGGTCCAGAGATGTTAAGAAGAGAAAGGTCAGGGGTAGGGACAGGGAAAGGGATCGGAAGAGGAGGAAGGCGCGGAGGTCGACAAGTTGCTCGAGCAGTAGTGACAGTAGCCGGAGCAGGAGCAAGAGTAGGAAGCGAGGGGTGAAGGATGGCACTACAAAGGATAGAACTGAAAAGGAGTATGGCAATGGACATGCTTCCCGGTCTGAGAAGAACTTAACTGATGATGTTTGTAGGGATGAAAATGCGCTTGTTATTGCCAAGGAGGGAGACAATGGAATTGAGGGGTATGAGAAGAATGTGAGCTTGGACAAGATAGAGAACCCACCTTCCAAGGATACCGATGAAACAACAGATGTCTTACCTGCTGGTGGTGGTAGCCCAGTCCCAGTGGCTGAAGACCTTGAGCTGATTCTCAGGCAGAAAGCTCTTGAGAACTTCAGAAAGTTCAGGGCAGCAGCAGCCAAGACACGGAAAACAGATAATGGAGCTACAGAGAAGGAAACATTAACAGGTAGCCCGCAGAATGATGGCACAAAAGCTGCTGAAGCAAGGTCTGCTGCTGTTGCCCCTTTGCAAAGGCATCCAAGCAGAGTTGGAGTGAAGCATCCTACTGAATCACCTAGGTCAGAGAATTGTGGAAATGGTGCAAGTCGTTCTTGGAAGCAGGAAAGCAGTGCTGGCATGAGTCATCGCATTAGATCACCTAGAATACTTGAGGATGGTGATACTGGGTGTCCAACTGAACAGGAGGGAAGCACAATTGAAGCAACTCATTCAACTTTTCAATCTAGATCACCACAGGATGGTAGGAATACTCGTGCCGTGATGCAAAGATTGGTGAGTACTCCAGGGAGTTCTTCCAGTGTAAACCAGAGGTTAGGAAGCAGTGCAGGGGTGAGCCATGTGAATGGAGCTCCCAGGATTAGATCAGTTGTGAGCATACCTGCTAGGGAAGGGCCTGATGATAGTTCATATACTACTCCGCATAGGCACTGTGGGAGCTCTGCTCCTGGTGAAATCAATAGTGAAATTGAGCCCAACCTGACCGACGTTAACAGAACTGAAATTGGCCACACTAATGGAGATGACAGAAAGACAAATGAAGCTTCAGCCTCTAATGGTGGTTCTATTTTGTCACCTGATGAGGGCAAGAGCCAGGCTACTGAGGCTAGAGTTGAGGATAAAGATGGTTCTCAGTTTCAGAAGAAGACTTTCTCTAGAATGCATGATGGAGAGACGGTGGAGGTGAGCAATTAACCCTTTGTTGTTGATTGAAGTAGTTGCATTATGGTACTTGAACTATGCTTATTGAAATTCTGTTCATTTTCTTTCAATTTCTAGGTCAGCTACAAAGTCTACATACCAAAGAAAACACCGGCCCTTGCAAGGAGGAAATTGCAGCGCTGAAAATGTGGAAATTGTCGTCTGGTTCCCAATAATATTGCTGTCTTCACTTTAGCGTTCTAGCTGGATATTATACCTATATTCTTCTAGCACAAGTCCACATGACATGTCTCTCTTTACCCACATGGAACGTCCCATGTTGCAGTTTTGCTGCTCGACAGAAGCCTTGATACTTGTCCAAACATGATATATTTGTTGTTCAACTGAATAAACAAACAGGTGTCTTTACCAAATCAACATTTATAGGAGCTAGCTGTTTCTATAGGAAGGCTGTTAAATTGGATCCTTGTTATGAGAAAACCCACCGATTCCTGATACAGTGTGGCTGTGGCTAGGAGCTGTTGGACAAAGTCGATCATCTTTGTATGCTTCTATTTGTTTCCACATACAGGGGTTGCTACTTGGAGCTGTTGGACATACTGTGTGTTGCATAACTTGGCACGTGACTTTTGTACTTGAAATGATGGGTAATCTGCTCTGTGACTATTAATAACTTTTAAAGCATTTAGGATGAAAGTGAATCGTATATATACATAGCTTTGTCTTAAGAATACGTAGTCTTCAAAAACTTGTTGTTCTGTAAACGGCTCCAATCAAACATTGCCATCACGCTTTAGCACTGGCTCTGGCTGCTTGAGGTCAAAATTTGAGCAATCTGACGACAAGAGAATCAATTTGTCAAAATCGACCTTTTCCGGCCTGCAACGACTGGGCTCGGCCTGCTAAGGTTAAAACGGGCCAGGCTCCGGTCTCCAACTTCTTATCGGTTCGGCCCATCTAGACGCCCAGATCGTGCGCGAGGTCTCTTCTTCCGCTGCGAAGGCGCCGCCGCCGCTAAAGCGTCTGTTCCGACAGCCGCCGCCGGCGACATGACGCCTCCTCCGCCCAAAGGTTCGTGCTTTATTTCTTCTGCTTCCGGGGAGAAAAAAGAAGACTCCTGCCCTCCTACCTCTCTGATTTCGAGTACGATGGTTGTCTGGATGCAGAGCTGCCGGGGTTCTACTATGATCCGGAGAAGAACCGCTACTTCCCCATAAGGGGCCCCATCCCCGGAGCTGCCGCCCGCCGCCCTGCCCCTCCCCCTCCCACAACGCCGCCGCCCACAGACGCAGCAGGATGCAGCAGGAAGAGGGCGAGGCGGTCGGAGCTCCTGAGCGCCAGGGAGATGTACGGCGGCGGGGTTATCGTCTCCAACAAGAGGACCGTGTCCACATTCAAACAGCAGTACCAATACGCGCAGGCGTCTCAGCCGACGGTGACTGCCGGAGCTCATCCTCCTTTCTTACCTGTTTGATTCTGGTGCGCCATACTGTACTCTTGGATCATCAATCATGCGGCCTGACAGGTTTGGAAGTACCAAGGCACGAAGTTTGTGGCTGATAAAGCGCTGGAACAATTGCGTGCCATGGTTCAAACACCAGAAGGGATGAGGGAGTCGAGGATGCTAGTGACCGGCAGCATGAATGGTTCAATTAGGTAATGTTCTTCATCAGCCAATTTTTTTCTTTCTCTTTTTTCTTTTTGGCTTGAATTAATATTTGCAGAAAACTATAGTAATTTATTTCTGATGCTATCATGGTATAAAATTACAAATGCAATATCTTCAGCCTTTCACCTTGGACATTGGTTGCCTGCACGAACACATACTGTTTACATTTCTTCCGATTTCAAGTTTCATAAATATATAGTTCCTGCAAAAAAAATGAGCTGAGGGCCATGCTTTTCTACAATTTCTCGCAGACTATATGGATTAGAGAGCTCTCTCATGAACATGGGGAATGATATGGAATTTTTGCCCCAACCTGCTTGGACTCCATTGGGAAAGCAGAAGACAGGAATAAATGCATCACTTCCTAGCATCTGGTCATCAGAAGCCCCCTTCGCAAACTTCTCATCCGGTATAACTTGTGTGAAAAAAATTGGACCTCATTCCCCTGATGCAGCCAACTCCAGTTCATCAGTTCAGAGAGCATTGTATCCTAAACCATTGATTTCCTTATTTTCTATATCATTGTTGTTGCCATAGTTTAGTTGCAAACATTCTGCAGTATGCATTTTACTTTTTTTTGTTATTACATGGGAATATGTTACAAGCTTGGGTCACTTGACATTCTGAAACATGGTGGCAACTCTTGGATCTGGAGGATGTGGTGGCTCAGTATATATTATGGATTTTTCTGGAGTTATTGACTCGTCAAGGGGGTCATGGAATACCAGTAGAAATAGACGAGTTGCTTCATTTGATCGAACAGTGTGGGCAGCTGACTCAAACTCTGATGACACACGAGCAGCTTTTGGTGAGTTTATTGGCTGGGCCTTAATTGTAGAATACACTGCAGCCAAATTTCCACAGTAAATAGACACACAATATTCATCCGTATCTTGTTTCTGTTGCACCTTTGTGGTTACATGACTATCAAGTTGGCTGCACTGAAAAACTGACAATTTTGCTACTGAATCAAAATTCCTGTATCTGTAGAATTTAAACCTGTTAGTTTGAGTATAGGAATTATATAGCAAGACCAACTTATATTGATACTTCTATGTAAGCTTATATGCTGAAGTTTTACAGTAACCTCGTCAAGTTTGGGTATTGCAATGACATCTATGCAATTTAGAGTTCAGTTGTGCATCAGCTGGAGGAATTATTTTGGCATCTTTACTTAAATTGTACATCTTATTTGTAGGTATGGACCATGGTGCTGGTTTGCTCGATTTGGAAACAGAGGCACTATCATGGCTTTATCGCTCTAAAAGTGACATTCTTTCCCTGAAATTCGTGCACTCGGTAATAAATTAAATTTATATATAAAGTTGAAGTATCAACATATTCAGTTATCCTTACCAATCTCTTTTATGTGGTTTGTTTGCCCATGCATATTTTGTCCCACTTTTAAGTTAGCTTAATTTAATCTTTGTACTGCATGCTTCCAAAGTCCTGAATCAAAGAGAGGCAACGTCAACTTGTTTCATGTGTAAGGTGCAAAGTGCCTTTCGATGGCCATATGCAATATCTGTAGTTTTAAGTCCTATGGGTTTTATACTTGTTAAACCCATACGATTATTATGATCAATTCATTATTCACTATGAAATGCCATTCCTGTTTCTGATATGCCAACTGAACTTTTTCACTCTTTTAAGGGAAATGTTGTGCTATGTGGTCTACGGAATGGAAATATAATCCCTGTTGATGTACGACAGAACCAACATCATCACTCGATTGGGCAAGCTTCACCTAGCACTGCCAGGACATTTCCCATGCCACCCACACGTCGTAATGGGAGATGGAGAAACCAGGTGCGCAGTACTAGTAAAAGCATGCATTATTATACATGTTCACAATTGGAATTAATTGATCTGCTTACCTAAGTGGGTGGTTGTCTGGGGCACAAGTTGGAACAAGCAAATCACATCTATATTTACTGCTTTGTTTCATTGGCTTATGGTATCACACTAGTAGACCACTGGGAACATATTTTAAAATGAAACAATATTTCTTTAGAGTGCTGTGTTGACATGACATCGAAGTTGACGGTCCAAAATACAGGAGCTTTGTACAGGTTCCAGCATGTATTTAGTGTAGCCATTATGTATCTCCCTTTTTTTTTCATGGACGGGTCCAGATAGGATCATCCTAGTTGACACAGATCTGGGAAAAACAGTACAAAACATAAAAATTGAAATAAAAATATATTTTCTTACGCGTGATTTAGAGTTTAGTTTATGTATAATGTAACAGTTTTCCCTCTTGGAAAATGTAATGCAGGCTGATATGAATAAATGCTCAAGACTCATTTCTATGTCCTCGGCGGTTTGCAGGTAGCTCTTGTTTTTTCGATCATTCCTTGGTCCTACTCAGTTTTGTGGAAACCCTAGAGTTGAAATCGACATTGTTATTATACAGCTTGGTTGCTCTCTCATCAGATGAGAATTACTTCTTGGGAAGCTCCATGGATGGATCTGTAAGTTCTACTTGAGCATTTTTTTAGCGGTTTGGGCATGTTTGCGTGCAAATGTGCTTGGAATCTCCCAGTATCGTCTTTCAAAACTGGAACTGTTTGCTTGCACTTCAATGTGGTAAAAAGATTAAATAGAGTTGCATTTGACATATTGGCCTCTTAGCTTTTGTACTTTGCCAGAACTGATACTTTCTTAAAAGCAAAAGGAACCTTTACATATGTTTCGGTCATCCTTGTTACATTTTCAGCATATTGAATATTTGGAAGGGTAAGCAACTCCCGTCGTTGTGAACTAGTTGAGTTCTGTCTTATATAAAATTGAACATGTGTTTGTGTGCCTGTTTATGATTAGATTGAAGTTTATATGCAACCGAGTAAGATTTTTTTTTTTTAATCATACAGATCAAACTCTTTGATCTCCGTCTCGCTCAGAAGGGAGACATTCAGTCGTATGAGGGGCATGTGAACTCACACACACATTTACCGCTTGTTGTTGATCCATCTGAGACCTTACTTATGTCAGGTTTGTTCATTCTTAACTCTGGTAAATAAGTATTTTTTTGAGATAGCATATTGAACTTTAAACAATTATTATAGTGGGAAGAACTTACACCCTCAAGTGGAATGGCTCTGGCTTGCTGCATCCTGAATCCAGATCTTGTGGTCAAATGCTGCATGATAATAATATAATATCACTAAGGGATGCTGATTAATGCTAAGTTATTGCTAGCTGACTAAATCATTTTTAGAAAATTATTTGTGTATTAACTGGTTAATTTCTCAACATAGCATAAAATTGACATTCACAATACATCCTCATGCATTGCTAGGTGGGGAAGACCGCACTGTTCGTATTTGGAGCATCAAAGCAGGCGAGCTAATATTTGCACAGAACGTGGCTGATACTCTCTTCACGGCCCTTTGTTGGCCAGAAAGCAGTCGTGACATGTGCGGTTCTTCGCTGTTTGATCTAAACCACAGCTGGGGAGCTTGGTTGGGATCACGCGACGGCCTGTTCTATATGCATGGTACTTAGCGGTGCGCAAGTATTGACTTGGAGCCCTGGTGGAAATTCTTCTCAAAGCAGCATCAGAGACGACTGAACTTTGTTGTCACATTAACGAGTCTGAAGGATTTTCTTTCCTAAACCTGCCATGGTGACAGAAGAAACTGGTGCTGTTCTGTGAAGATCAGTTTTGGAACGTGATGTTATCTAGAAGATCTGCACTCGATAGCCATTAGCCATGTTGTTTGTCTTAGCTATAGATTGGCCACCTGTCTACTCTAGAGTGCATATCTAGACACCTAAAGAGGTTGTAACACAAGAACATTACTCCACTTATCTAGCTAGGAACCAGTTTTTCCCTGGACAGTAGGCCATAATTAACCATATTCTTTGTTAAGGATAGTGTGTACCATATAAGGAAATAGTCGTGATTTCTCGGACAAATCAACACTTCTATTGGAATCTGCTGTGTACATCGATCTACCTGTTCAGGGGAATAGAGCATTGTAGTGCCCTCTGAATTGTGCAGAACCCAAAACTTTCCTGAACTCCTGTTGTTTATACAAGTGATTCCACTGACTCGGAGATTGATTTATTTTCAGAATCTTTTCTTCCGTACAACTGATGCAAGATTTATTGAACTACCACCTAATTTCTAAGAGCTACGCCCAAGCAATGCTCAGAGTCGGTTGTTACTTATATTTTAGTATCTTATTAAAAGTGTGAGGGCACAGTTGCACCAGACCTGTCTGGTCGCTAGTTCAAGGTTTATGTTGATCACGAAGAAAGCAGGTCATATGATAGTAAAATCTAAACTATCGTACATTTTTCAACCCTTAGCAGATGAAATGGTTCTGCTGGTTGATATATTGCTACTTGTTAATTTTCGGGAGTATTTTGGGAAAGAGAGGAAGAGCAAGCATTTTCGGGATTTAAACCTATGACATGCTTTAGCAAGTAAAAGAGATATGATTATTCATTCTGAGAGTTTTTGCGATCGAATGACACCTGAGACAACTTTAGACACCGGTGTATTTCACTAACCTGAAATGCGTATGAAATTTGGGGAGGGATCGAATGACACCTGAGACATACTTTTAGACCGATGACACGAATCAAGCATATATGTCGGATTTAGCTAGTCCAAACCGGACAGCCAGCCCAGCGAACCTTGTTGAAGATTGGGCCCAGCCCGTCTCTCTTCATCAGCATTTCCGTTCGTCTGAACTGAAGATACAAGGCAATTGGGCTCGTCTCTCTCTCTCCACTCGCTGCCCCTTCTCCACCGAGCGCTGTCGCCGCCTTCCTCTCTGCTCGTCGTCGCGGCGGCGTGTCTGGTTCCCTCCGACGGCGGCGCATTCCAACCGAGCGAGGTATGCTTCTCCTAATCCCCTCACCCTACCTTCTCGCAGGGTTCAGCTCATATCTCAGCACCTCTCCGTACTCTTATCTGATGGAACTCGGCGCGATTTGGCTGTCCAATACGCATCAATCCGCCGGGAAACAAACATTTGTTGGAATCCGCGTCTACCGCGCAGCTTGCCACCGTATTCGACGGAGGCGGCGGCCGCCGTTTAGGGTTAGGGTTAGGGTTCCGGTTTGGGGCTCCGGCCAACTTAGAGGGGGTACCAATTGCAACATCGGCGTAGCAAACATACATAGGGATGCTTTGGTATGTGTTGAGCAGCACTTGACAAAATGCAAGCCACTGTTGGGAATAAACCTGACTCGAGTCTGTTCGTGTTAGGGAGTTCATGTCGAGTCCGGCAATGTGTTGCCGAGGTCGTGTCGTGCACGGGACGCTGCGTCGTGACCGTTTGCAATTCAGTTAGGATCGCGATCGTCCAATCGATTGATGATCGTGTGTGTGTGTTGGAGTCCAGTCCATCGGCAGGCTAGCTGCATGGATCGAGTCGTAGGTTGCTAGCTGCAGGGATGCGTCGCGGTTGCCGCTTCCGGATAGCTCGGCGAGAGAGCAGAATGTGCGCATGAGCAGGAGAGGCTCACGTTCGTTGTGCGCCCGCGTCGCAAGGAGATGGAGCCGGAGCGTGTGCGTTAGAGTCGGTCGAGGTTGTTGCTCGACGCCTCGTAGCCTGGGCTATAAAGCCGGCATGTAATCGTTGTGTGCATGCAGCCAGTCCAGTGAATAATATTGCCAAGATACAGGCCACATCAGTGGCCGCGGCGTTCGTCGCCGGCAGTACAAAGCTTCGTCTACCTTGCGTTCGTGCGTGAGCTGTGAGAGTGTTTGTGTTTCCAGGGCTGCGCCAACAGCCACAATGGTCGGTTTTTAGTTCAGCCTATCTAGTTGGTTCAGAACGTGACTAGACACCAAGTTCCTATCGTTTATGCTTAATGTTAATTTGGTTATTTGCTGCTATACTGCTATATCTACCATGCAGAGTACTTTGGCTACATTTTAAATGGAATATGACATGGTGATTCTACTTTCAAGGCTTTTCACGAATATAAACTTGGAACTGAAAATTGGTTGTTGTCTGTCTGATTGCAGAGTGAGGGTTCCTTTGTAACTGTGTGAGACCTATGTGATTTCACTGTTAATAGAATGTATCTTTAGTTTATGCGCTCTAATGTTTTTTTATTAATGTATAGTGACACAATATGTCTGTAGGCCGTATCTAGTCTGATAAGATTCAATGTATGCTTGGGTTTGGTACTTGAATGGTCAGTGTTTTTTGTTCAACCTGTCTAATTGGTTCAGAACATGACTGAACACCAAGTCCCTATCGTTTATGCTTAATGTTAATTTGGTTACTGCTATACTGCTATATCTCCCATGGCATAGTACTTTGGCTAAACTTTTAAACTGAAATACGACATAAGGATTCTTGTTTCTCAAGGCTTTCTCGAATATAAATTTGAAACTGAAAATTGGTTGTTGTCTGTCTGATTGCAGATCGAGGGCTCCTTTGTAACTGTGTGGGATATACATTCTCTGTTAATAGAATGCATCTTTAGTTTATGTGCTCTAATGTGTTTTTTTAATAATAGTGATATGTCTGTAGGCTGTATCTAGTCTGATAAGATTCGATGTATGTTTGGGTTTGGTACACTTCGTGGCAAAGAATTGATGTAGTACCCCCCCCCCCCCCCCCCCCCCCCCCCCCCCCTCTCTTTTGCAGGATACATGGCTGGAATCATGGCACCATTGGTGGAGTCTGGATTGACGGTCGGGGAGAGGGACTTGAAGTTCCGCATAACCCGTAGCACCCACTGGGTTGTGGCTGTCTACTTGCCGTGTATCTGCATTGCCTTCCCAGCAGTTATGGTCTTAGGCCTATATGAGGACCCCATCTACACCATTGGATCCCTGTGGCGTGTCCCAGTTATCATGCTGTGGGGCGTATTCATGGCCATGGTGGCAGTGGTACGGCAGTACATGAGCCTGTTTATGGCGCATGCACCCTACGCCGTGCAGGAAGCTATCTTCAAAGTTGGCCTGCTATGGATTGCGTTTCCTGCCTTGTTCTTCATCGTCGTTCCTGTCGTATGTTTTGGCAAGGTGTGGATGCTGATCACCACGGTTTGCCTCTTCTGCATCCAGATCGCTGGAGTTTGGGTCTTCTGGGAGTGGCTTGTCCGCGCATACCCAAAGTAGGTTTGATGCCTGTTAACACTCCTGCACATACAGAAGGCTTCGCAAAGAGTGCTGGAAATTTCTGAATTGACTGGGTCCATTAGAGATGTATATGCTGCTAGGCACATAATGTTTTCCGTGACTAGGTTCGCAATGCGTGGCTAATACTCTGAAGAAACTGGTACTGTTCTCTGAATATAAGTTTTTGAAAGGCGATGTTATCTATGAACTATGAGATTATTAGCCGTGTTATTTGTCTTAGTGATAGATAGGCTACTTGTTGAGGTAGGAACCAACTTTCATGACTTTGTGGTGCCCTCTGAATTGTGCACCAACCCATAACTTTCATGACCTCTTGTTTTTTGTTCATACAAGGGATATCACTCTCGGAGATTGATATTTTTTTTTTCAAAATCTTTTGGTTCATCGAATTGCTGCAAGGTTTATTGAAACTTCCACCTAATTGCTGATTGTGACGCCGATGCTTATTGTAGGTTGTTACATGGAATTATTTTACCATCTATAGCTAACAGTATGAGTGCACACGCTGGACCAGATTAGTCTGGTTAGCCTCGGATTTCTAGCTAAGGGTTAAGTTGACGGCGAAGAACACAGTCATGTAGTAAACTACCATACATTTTCAACTCTTAGCAGAAAAAATCGTTCTCCTGGTTGAGGGTCGTCAGGTCTATCTTCTCCCAGTTGGTTCGTAGGGTGATGAACAGAAGAACACAGTTTTGGCAAAGGAGGCCGCATATCTGGCCCAACCACAGCCCCTGGAACAAACAGTCAATGATAGATCATAGATGAATGGTGAGTAAAACAGAGGAAAAGAAAACCCTAAAATTATCAAGTGACATCCTACGAGCATGAGACACAAAATTTCAGAATTGCCTGTTCATGTACCTTGATATTAAGCCCAAGCGTAAACCCAAAGAGGAGAGCGAGAGGCAGTCCAACTATGTAGAAGGCCACAAGGTTGGTCCATGCTGCCATGTGCTGCCACCCACAGCCTCTTGCTACCCCTGCAGTTTCCATATGTCACTGCAATCACGTTCATTTGAACTGTCTGTCTGTTACTTTCAGAGAGATGATGATACGAACTACTAACCTGACAAGACCCCTTGTGTGGAGTCCAGCACCACTGAGCCAATGAGCAACGGCGTCATGGAAGCGAATGCGCTCACCACCGTCTCGCTGTTGCTGAACAGGCTCGCCCACAGATCATGGCCAAGGCCTAAGAGTAGGAGAAATGCCACCGCCAGAAGCAGGGAGAGCGAGAGCGACACGGTGAGCGCCTTCTTCGCGTTGTTAATGTTCCCAGCTCCCAGCTCGTTCGACACCCTTGTGCTGTTATTGGAACACCGAGAGTTCGTTAGTAAGATGATCCATTGCCAGTTAACGCCTGATGGAAGATGACATGAATCTTACTGCAGTGTTACCTGATAACGGCGGCGAACCCGTAGGTGATCATGTATGATACCGCTTGGGTGTTTTCACTGGCAAGTAAGCGTTTAACTGAGGGTTACAATTACAGTGGCTTCGATAATGTTGAATCGGATATTCAGAGATGATAGGAGAGAGATATAATATACTTACTGAAGCGTCTCCGCTTTTCGCAGGATCGAGTCGGTATAACGCTGATAAACAGACGCAACAGTACAACATATAAAAAGCACAAATTAAATTTTTAAGTGGTTACATTAGTCCAATTAAAACATAGTAGCACAGCGGAAGTTTAACGATACAAGTCTAGGAAATAAAGGTACAAGCGCACGCGCTCACGATACAATGAATCCTCATCTAAAGCCATGAAAATGCGAACTCGAGAGGAGATCACTCCTCGGTCTCCCAGTGGGCTGTCCAACCAAAGGGAAGCTGGCAATCCCACTGTCCACCTCCACCCGTAGAGTCAGGGATAAAGGTGCTACCTGCAGTAAAACATAAAGAGCCAAACCCTGAGCAACTAATACTCAGCAAGTCTTACCCGTCAACATGGCTATCTACAGCCGAGTCCTAAATATGCAGAGGCTACAAGGGGGTGGCTGACTCAATAGCATAACTCGCACTAATTACTTGATCCTTACTTCCAAGTTTTATTTTTAAGTTAAGTACTTATCCAGTAAAACAGTGTGCATATCTCTAAAACAGGTATAAAGTAACAATACATCAACAGTGACAGTATATATATAGCAATGTAAATAACAGTAATGTAAATAGACTAGCATCATCATATCATCAAACATATCACACTACGATGTGACGCACTGAGCAAGGTTGCTCTTGACCGAGAGCGGCGGCATCGATGTACATCCTGCAGGAGAAAACTTGACCATACGCCGCACACGCGTAAAGTCGCATGCAGCAACTATTCGCAAGTGTCCCCCTAGAGCTAGGCCGGATCCAACCCCTCCCGAGAAAGGCCTTCCCGTACGGTCCCCGTCCCAGACGTACGCCCCGATTGGGAAGCATCCTTTCTCTCCCGAATACCATGATATAAAGAGCCGGGTATCCACCGCACACCAGGGCAACTCGATCTACTAAGCTTACTAGGCCCATAAAAACACTAGCATATGATCAGTACGTTCGAACTTGTTCAGCAGGGCCAACAACGGACGATCCTTAATCGACACAGACGGGGCTACACCACCGTGAAGGCCCAGCCTTCTCCAACCATCCTATACAAGCAATTCCCCGTCCGGTCTCAACAAATCCTAAATCCAGCTAGTACAATCCAGGGTGAACCTATCTCGCGAGTGGGACCTACCACTCGACTTCTACCGTCCGCTAGCCACTAAGCCTAGCAAGTTCTAACGTAACCTAGACCACACCTACAAAAACAGGACACAAAGTAGGATATAGAAGGGTAATCCTAATGCAATTCTAAGGTTTCACATCAACTCCTGATAAACCTAATGCACAATCAATTACTAGCCCCAATCAAGAGATAAATAAAAATCCTAAATAGGGAGGCATGCACCGGGGCTTGCCTGGCTCAGGAGCGTAGCTAACAGGGTCAGTGGGGTCAGTGTCCTGCTGCGGCTGCTCCTCCTGCACCTCCTGGGTCTGCTCCTCCGGCAGCTGGAAGTCGAGCGGCTCCGGAGTCGTCTCTGTCACTACACGTTACGACAAGGGTAAATAATGCATGTTAGATGCAATGATAATATGATGCAATTAAAGAATTGATTTCTTGATAGGACAATCATTTATACTGTAAATGCAATTAATTAACTTTGTTAATTACTTTCGTCTGAAGTATTTCCTTCATTGACTTTTATTTATGTTACTTATTTAAATTAATTCAAGTTGGTTAATTAGAGAAGTGAACTTCGAAATTTAGTTTGTGTCCAGTGGCATTTTTATGGTGAAGAGTGCCACTGGAAGTAGTTTACAGTGAAGTTTCATGATTTATCGCATTATGGATTATTTATAATAATTTATACAGTGCAGAACATGATTTAAATCATAAGAAAATATTTAAACATCATCTGACAGTAGAAAAATGCTCTGTATGTGTGTAATCATTTTCTTAACAAGCATGCAAGAGTTCATGATTTATTGAGCAACACATAATTTAACATGAATTAAACAATATCTGTACAAAATTATTTTTACAGAAATCAGAAAATTTATTTTGTGTGATTTGACATTTTTCCTACACAGAGCAGAGTACAAGAAGGCTAACAAAATTTTATTTGCATTTTTCTGAGATGTATTCGTTTTTCTATCAATTTTACAATTTCCTGTGAATTTCTAGAGATTTAACAATTCTGAAAAAGATTGAAAATTGGTGCGGACCAATCAGATCCGGCCACAAAGAGGGCCACACGACCTGAGCCGCACTGGATCTGACGCGCGCCACATGGGATCTGGCCACACACGTGCGAGAACGCATGGAGGGCCACAGGGCTAGCCACACAAAATCTCGCGTGGCCACACGGAATCAAGACCGTGTGGTCCACGGTGCGCTTGCCGGCGTCACGCCGGAGCGCGACGGCGCAGCTCATCGGAGTGAGCTCCGATGGCCCGCTTGGCTGGCCGAGTGCACGGAAATGGAGAGGAGGAGTCGGAGACTTCACCTAGACGAACGGGAGCGGGTGACGATGGCCGGAAGATGCTCGGCGACGAGAGGCGGCGGGTGGCGGAAGTCCGGCGAGGTCGCGGGCTCACTGTGGTTGACGGGGAGCTGCACGTGTGGGCGCTATAGCTTCTCGGCGATGGTGTGCACCACCGGGACCAGCAGATTGACGACGAGGTGGCCGGGAGAGTGGTCGGAGCGGAGAGCTCCTCGCGGCGGCGAGGTCCGGCGACGGAGAAAGACGGAATGCCAGCGAGGGCGGCTGCGGAGAAGAACCATAAATGAGGCTCAACGCTGCGCAAGAGAGTTACGAACATTGGGGCGTAACGAGTCGACGTCGAGACTCACCGGAGGGCGCGAATCGGCGGCGAGAAGGCGGGGTGGTGCTTGCCGGGCTCGGAGAAGAAAGGTTCGATTCTTCCTCTTCACGTCGGGAAGAGGGGTACGGGCGCCATGGTGAGCTCAACCGGGTTGCAGCGCACTCCTTTGCAGGGAAGCTCGGCTCGGAAGAGCCTCGCGGCGACGGAGCAGCGGCGGGGTGGAGCTCGGCTCGGCGATGGAGACGGTGGCTAAGGTTTGGGTGCTCGGGAACGAGGAGCGGCGAGTGAGAGCGTCCGGGAAGGGGAGCGGGGCTGTTTTGACGCCGCTGCGTGGTCGGAAGCGGGCCCCGGCGCCGCGGAAGGACGCCGTTCATCGTCGGCGACGTGGAGGCAAGGCTCCGACGCGTGCAGCGAGACGAGGGAGGCTGATAGGCGGGCCCGACAGCATCTTTCGATTTTTCAGAATTATTCAAAATCCAAATTTGTCCAAACTTGTGCACACAAATTGGACTAGCAAATGAACTCCAAAATTTGCGATTTTGGTACCATTGGAAAGATCTTGAAAAGTTCTATCCACTGGCCAACATGCACATCTGGAATCCAAAGGGATTTCAAATGGCAACATTTCAAAGTTGACCACTTTTTCAGCTTTGGGGATTTTATTGACCTGTCAAATGAATTTATAAAATCACCAAAAATTCTCCAAAATTATATATTGAGCAGGGCTATCCACTGGGATTTTTTTTTGTCCAAGTTGTTATGCAAAAATTTGAGTTGCTTCACAAGCATGCGTTTGGCCATTATTTGAAATTTGCATTTCAAATTTGAATTTGAATTTGGTTCAAGGTTCAGTTCAGTCAGTGAGGGTGCATCTGTTGGGCAGTAGTGACACGGGGTGTCACACTTACCACATGGCAATGATGGAAGTACTGAGTTTAGATTCCAGCATCAGCCCAGCGAGGAGCACCAGCATCTCGATCGACAAGTACTCGAAGCTGTCACTCACATTCAGCAAGCATGAGGAAGGACAATAATGACATACATACATGAACAATGTTAGTAGAACTCAGTATTTGGATCGATGTTGGTTTCACGTACTGACCAGACCATCACTGCAAAGGGGATGGCCAGCTTCAAGCCAGGCAGGACGTGGCGGAACGCCTCGGCGGTGGGTCCACACCAAGTATCCCTAAACCTCTCCGAGAACCTCACGTACGCCGCGAGCATGAGGCACGACACCCACAGCGACACGGACGCAGACGCGGCGGCGCCGGCGAAGCCGAGGCCGCGCACGAGCGCGTGGGCGACGCCGACGTGGATGTTAGGATCTACGATAGTGTTTGATATATGGAGGATTAACCAGGTCCAATTACAAGTCACCGCCGCCAAACTCTCGCCTCCTCGTCGCCGGCAAGCCGGACAACGCCGCCTAGTTCTACCAGTTCCAAGCCAAGCTTCTGTTCCAAGCAACCTTACATATATATCGCTATTACAAAGAAGAAGGAGCACGCAACTACTTGGGCTGGTTGCTGACCCAGTCCGGCCCGAAGTAGCGCTGATTGGGCTTTGCTGTCCTGGAAGTCTTCCGAAGCTCATGGGCTTGCACACGGGGTTGCTTCTCCTGGGCCTTGCTGGAGGTCTTGCTGGTGCTTGATGTAGCTAGGTTGCTAACATCCCTCCCTCCATCAGAAACGGCTTGTCCCCAAGCCGGCGCTTCTGGATGCTCTTTTCTGAGTACATCTTCATTTTCCCAGGTTGACATGGATTCCGGCCAAGATGACCAACGAACCAAAACTTGTGGAACCACCTTTCCATTCTTACGACACAGTCTCTGGTCCAGAATGGAGATAGGAATTGGTGAGATTTCAGAATGAACAGGAAGTTCAGTACTGACCTTGTCCTGGATGCCAATAGCTTTTTTCAATTGGGAGACATGAAAGATAGGGTGGATTGCACTGCCATCTGGAAGCTTCAGTTTGTAAGCAACAGCATTGATTTTAGCCACAATAGGATATGGACCAAAGTATCTGAAAGACAGTTTATAATTGGCTCTCGTAGCTACTGAACTCTGAACATAAGGTTGTAGTTTTAAGAAGACCATATCACCAACTTCAAATTCACGTTCAGTACGCTTCTTGTCAGCTTGATCTTTCATCCGCTGTTGGGCTCTCTGCAGTTGCTGTTGCAGCAACTCATTCATCAACTGCCTCTCTTGAAGCCATTCTTTGAGATCAGTATTAGTGCAAGCATCCAGAGCAGCTATTCCCAAGTGATCATAAGAGTACCCATAAAGCACTTCGAAAGGAGTTTTGTTAAGTGCCGAATGATAAGAGGTGTTATACCATAGTTCTGCCAAAGATAGCCAGTGAATCCACTTCTTTGGACAGGACTGCACAAAGCACCTGAGGTATGCTTCCAAGCATTGATTTACACGCTCAGTTTGTCCATCTGTTTGAGGATGGTAAGCACTGCTCATCTTGAGATCAGTCTTTGTCAGAGTAAAGAGCTCTTGCCATAAGGTACTAGTGAAGATCTTATCCCTATCAGATATGATGGCTCTAGGGAATCCATGCAGCTTGTACACATTATCAACATAGGCGATAGCAACAGTGTGTGCAGTAAAAGGATGAGCCAAAGGTACAAAATGAGCATATTTAGAGAACTTATCCACCACAACTAAGATGCAGTTGTAATTTTTGGATCTTGGTAACCCCTCCACAAAATCCATAGTTACTACCTGCCAAGCTCCTTCAGGTACAGGCAAGGGCTGAAGAAGTCCAGGATATTTGACTCGTTCAGGTTTGGCTTGTTGGCAAATCACACACTTGGCTACAAAATCTTTGACTGCACTTTTCATTCCAGGCCAATAGAACACCGCTTTCAGTCTTCTGTAGGTGACTGGAAAACCAGAGTGTCCTCCTATTCCACTAGCATGAAGAGCTTGTAACACTTTGAGTTGTAGTGCAGTATTTTGTCCCAACCATACTCGATTCTTGAATCTGAGTAGGCCATCCTTGAAAGTATAGTGATCAACCTCCTTACCCAGGCTGAGTTCAGTAATTAGCTTGGTTGCTATAGGGTCTTGTTGATAACCTTCAACTACTTCTTCCAGCCATGCTGGTTTCACAACAGAGACAGCCAGGCAATCCAGCACATTGGTATCCTTGCTTAAATCAGGCCTCCTGGACAAAGCATCAGCAGCTTTATTGTCTTGTCCCTTCTTGTAAACAATTTTGTATTGTAAACCTAACAGCTTTGTCAGTGCTTTATGCTGCCAAGGAGTGGTGAGCCTTTGATCATCCAGGTGTATCAAGCTTTTTTGGTCAGTTTTGATTATAAACTCTCCATTCTGAAGATATGAGCGCCAGTAGTCAATTGCAAATAGAATTGCTAGACATTCTTTTTCGTATGTAGAGAGGCCAATAGTCCTGGGTCCTAATGCCTTGCTTATGTAGGCTATTGGGTGATTATCCTGCTGTAATACAGCCCCAATGCCTTTGTCACTCGCATCTGTCTCAATGACAAATTGCTTAGAGAAGTTGGGCAATGCCAATACTGGTGCCATAGTTAAGGCTTGCTTTAATGTGTCAAAAGACAGTTGAGTTTCTGCAGTCCAGGTGAAGGGCACTCCTTTCTTCAACAGATTAGTCATAGGCCTGCTAATGATACTAAAGTTTTTGACAAACTTCCTGTAGTACCCAGCCATTCCCAAAAAACTTTTAATGTCCTTTGTATTCATGGGGGTTGGCCAATCTTGCACAATTTTCACTTTGGCAGGATCTGTAGCTACTCCCTTTGAGCATATAATATGACCCAGGTACTCTAGTTGATTCTGTGCAAAGGAGCATTTACTCAGCTTCACATGGAACTGATGTTCTTTTAGCAGAGCCAACACTTGCTCAATATGCTGCACATGCTCTTCAAAGGTTTTGCTGTAAATTAGTATGTCATCCATAAAGACCACCACACATTTCCTGAGAAGTTTAGCCAGAACAGCATTCATGACACCCTGAAAGGTGGCTGGTGCACCAGTGAGCCCATAAGACATGACTTTATATTCATAGTGTCCATTGTGTGCTTGAAAAGCAGTTTTATATTCATCTCCTGCCTGTAGCCTTATCTGTTGAAACCCAGACCTGAGATCCAGCTTAGAAAAGAAGGAAGCTCCAGATAACTCATCCAAGATATCGTCCATCAAGGGCAGTGGATATTTGTTTTTGACAGTATAAGCATTCAACCGTCTATAATCAACACACAGCCTCCACCCACCATCTTTCTTCTTCACTAGCAGAATTGGGGATGCAAAAGGACTGGAACTGTGTTGAATGACACCATTCTTCAACATCTCTGCTATTTGCTTCTCTATTTCATCTTTTTGAGCAGGTGTATACCTATAAGGCCTCAACCTAAAAGGAGTAGCACCAGGAATTAAAGGAATGCTGTGATCACAGGACCTCTTTGGAGGCAAACCCTCAGGTTCAGTGAATATATCTTGATATCGTTGTAGCAGAGAATGTAAGGCATCTGGTAAATCTGCAGGAAGTTGTACTTCAGTTGTAACACAAAGTTCCAGGATTTGCTCAACTGCATCATGTTTGATCAAACCCTGCAATTGTTCCACTGTAATGGCTGCACATTGTTCCACTGATGGAATAATTCCTTGCAACACAATCTTTTTTTCCTTGTATCTGAAGGACAACCACTTTTCAACCCAGTCTATCTTCATGGGGCTGTGAGATTCTAACCAATCCATGCCCAAAATAATGTCATAGCAGCCTAAGGGTAGCACCTTGAGATTGGAAGTAAAAGTGTTGCCTTGACAGAACCATTTACAAGCAGGATACTCCACATCACAAGAGAGAACTCCACCATCAGCTATCTTAACTTTGACAGGATGAGATAGTTGCTGGGCACCTGGCAATATTCCCATCAGATGATTACTTATGAAACTGGATGAACTCCCTGAATCAATGAGCATCAACAGTTCCTGACCAGCAATATTTCCTCGCAGCCTGATAGTTCTGCCATTCTCAGCACCATTCAAAGCTTGCTTAGAGATAGAGCACAACTGTTCTTCAGTGTCAGACTCAGAACAGTAGCTCTGGAGAAATGCAGCAAACTCCTCATCGATGGGATCAGCCAATAAAGACCATAGTTCTTCCACCATGTGAAGAGATACTGCTCCAGCACACCTATGAGTATGACTCCATTTCTCACCACATTTATAGCAGAGGCCTTTGGATCTTCTATATGCTCTGAGTGCTGATAGCTTATCATCCCAACTTCTAGATCGAGAAGATTCACCAGCAACTTTCTTCTCTTCATGTTGAGCATTATAGGTAGCTTTTACAGGTGGAGCGGGCAGAGGTAAAGCTGGAGCTCGATGGGCAGGCTTGGAATAAGATGCAGAATCACTCCTCCGAAAATCCCTCCTGGGTTGCCGCAGCAACACTTCTTCCTGCAATAAAGCCAAAGAACTAGCAGTATCCAGATCTTTTGGACGTTGAACAATAACAACTGCTCTAACATCTTCTTTCAAGCCTTCAACGAATTTGGTAGTAAGCATAGCAGTGTTCAAGGTATCATGAGCTAGTAACTGGTGAACTAAGACATCAAACTGCTCTATGTACTCAGCTACAGAAGCAGTTTGAGTAATATGGAAAAATTGCCTAATGAGGTTCTGGTACTCGTCTCTACCAAATCTAGAGTTCACAGCCAAGCACAATTCATTCCAACCCATCACACTAATCCTATGCTCAGCAGATTGCAACCAGAATACCGCAGGTCCATCAAAGTGCATAGTAGCAAGTTTCACCCAGTGCTCAATAGGAACACCATAGATCTCAAAGTAGTTCTCACAGCGCTTCTGCCATAACTTGGGATTGGCACCATCAAACTGCGGAAAATTAACTTGCGGAAATTGCATAGAAGCTAAGGAGCGAGCGGTCATAGAAGAACCAGAGGATTGACCACCAGAAGCATCTACACGACAATGAGGAGGTACAAATTTCGGATATGGATTAGCACCTGTGACCGGGGTTGGTCCTGGGAAATCATCCCCAAAACCGAGCCCCCGGTGATATGAGTCGACGCGGTGGCCATTAGGCCCTGACGCCGCCGCGGACGCGGTAGCCACCCGGTGAGCGGCGGCCGGCATCTTCGACTGCGGATCTACGGCCACTTTGACTGCCGGATCCTGCAGAGTTGATGAGATAGGACCGACTTGATGTAGAGTCTCCTGAAGCAGCGACACGGAGACCTTCAGATCTCCTACTTGCTTCTCCATCTCCGGCTTCCACTGCTCGAATTCACCCTTGGACACCATCAGGGCTTCGACAGATCCTTGCAGAGCAGAGATCATCTGGTTGGTCGTGCCGAAGCGGTCGTCGAGGATCGCGACCAACGCCTTCAACATCGTATCCTCCTTGGGCTTCTCCTTCGGATCGTCCTTCGGGCCCATGACTTGCAGTGGAATTTCTGGATGTTGCCGATGCTGCAACCGAGTGAGATGTGGGTGGGGAAGCTCCAGGATCAGATCGCTCTGATACCAGATGTTAGGATCTACGATAGTGTTTGATATATGGAGGATTAACCAGGTCCAATTACAAGTCACCGCCGCCAAACTCTCGCCTCCTCGTCGCCGGCAAGCCGGACAACGCCGCCTAGTTCTACCAGTTCCAAGCAACCTTACATATATATCGCTATTACAAAGAAGAAGGAGCACGCAACTACTTGGGCTGGTTGCTGACCCAGTCCGGCCCGAAGTAGCGCTGATTGGGCTTTGCTGTCCTGGAAGTCTTCCGAAGCTCATGGGCTTGCGCACGGGGTTGCTTCTCCTGGGCCTTGCTGGAGGTCTTGCTGGTGCTTGATGTAGCTAGGTTGCTAACAGTGGAGCGCCAGCGGCAGCAGCGAGAAGGCCACGAGCGGGCGCGCCACGGACTGCGCCTGCATGAACCGGAGCGCGCACTGGATGAAGCCGTACGCGAACAGCGCCGGGATCGAGTAGCGGAGGAACGCGGCGGCGAGGCGGGAGACCTCGGGGTCCTGCCCGAGGGTGACGAGGAGCGGCTCCGTGTAGAGCCAGAGGAGGGAGACGAGCAACGAGAAGAGAGCCGACGTGAGGAGGGCGGCTTGCAGGTGCACGCCCATCATCCGGTACGCCTTGGCGCCGTAGCCCTGCCCGCACAGCGTCTCTAGAGATCCGCTCAGACCAGTCTGGAAAAGAAAAGGAACAGATGTTAGAACAATGTTTTGATGGACATCATGAAGCAGAGATGCTCTGATATACTATGGAAATAAGGAAATGCACTTCCATGTCTTTCACATCAGATTTCACAATTCAGAACTGACTGGTCGTTACAATATACCTTTTCCTCCCAAAAACCAGACAAACGAATAATGTCCCAGCTGAATGAGAACGTGCATGTCTGTTGAGCGGTTCTTGATCAGTTGTGAACTTTATCATGAGCTGCATTCTACACTGAAAACCCATGCTAGTGGATTTTAAGGCTCCAAGTCTACTTAAATTTATAGTTCCTTTGGTCTAAGACTCAAATTATACTTGGAATTTCTCGAATGGTTCATTAAAACTGTCTTGTCCTCGAAACAATGCTCTTCTCAGATAAAATTGTCAGAATGTTTTTCCCCTTGTTTTTCTTCATTAAGAAGAAGATAATTGGCTAAGGTTGCTTCATGTGCCAAGGCTAAGGTTGCTTCATGTGCCAAGGCTAAGGTTGCTTCTTATTACCACTGGTATTCTTAATTGTTTCCATGATGCAGACGTTTGGATGATGTGGATCAAAAATAAAATGTAAATATTATGTAATTTCTGTTAAGACTAAAGGTTTTGACCTCATTTGTGTTGGATATATGAGCACTTTTAGGTTTAATTTAATCCAGAAATAAAACATGAACATGATGAACAAGTTGCAGATTAAACCAGATAAGTCTACGCAAGATCTAGACAAGTCTAAAACCACAGTAAAGAGAGCAAGATCTACCATACTTCGCAGTACTACAGTACAAGTATGGATCATGTAGGCATATAGGAAAGACATAGTTCCAGGGAGTACGTACTGATCGTTCAGAGGAGATGAGGAAGAAGCCGTGGCGATTGGCGATGCAGCAGGCGTGACGACGACGACGGTTGATGCAGCGGAGACGGAGCGGCTCACAAGTCGTTGTAGTCAACGACGAGCAGGACCGCCCTTGCGTTGAGGAAGACGAGCTGCGATGGAAGCGATCAAGCAGTTGCGTAGAGCGCTTCCTAAAAAACTTATTCGTCCTCTCCCGGTGCAGGAGCTCAGAGGACGACGGTTTCGAAGACCTGCTCTTCCGTTCACCAGTGCATGACGACGATCAGAATAGGGCAGACTACAAGCGGCGGCGCAGCAGGAGGAAGAGGCAAAACGCTAACTCGTGTTGAGGTAGTTCTGGTGGCGGCGGCCTATACGTATTTATAGAAAGAACCGCTAGGGTTAAGGCGTCCCAAAATCGAGTCGGTTTTCATATAAAAACGTATTGAACACGAAAAAGAAAAACTACAAAAGGAAGTCGCACACCCGCAAGGCATCAGGCCGGATTTCGGTGGACCATTCATGCAGGTGATGCGCGGCCGCGCTCATCACCCAAGCTCCGCCCCGCCCTGCCCGGCCCGGCGAGGCGAGGCGAGGCGAGCGAGCGCGCACGTGTGTTTTTCCTTTATTCCTCTCATCCACACACTTGCAAGAATGGGTAGAACAACCTTCTATATAAGTTGGTCCTCCACCTAGACTAGCAATGTGGGACTAAAGAGTTGCACTCCCACCACTCATGGATGGGCCTTTGAGATTTTCCAGGAATTATTCAGAATTTCCTAATGGGCCTAATTGCAGCCCACTAATAATTCCAGCAATCCCCTACCAGATCTCAAAGTCTCATTTAAGACTTTGCCAGATCCTACAGCTGTTTTATATACCAGTGTTTTGATGGAGACTGTTAAGTTGAATATCCATCTAGAAAAATAAACTACACTTATTCACAACTTGAACAATGGACTACGCTTTGAATTGCAAGTTTTGTGGAAACAAGTTTCACTTAAAACCAAACTGATACTTGACCTCCAATAGACTACCCCGCGGGTGGAGCATATAGGTCGTACTCCCTGGTCTCTTCATGAGCTTAATAGAAATCACTCAAATCTCACAGACTGCGACCTTCCAACAATCGGGCTCATATAGGTGTATGCTTTCAAGAATGTTCTGCAAGAAAATATCTTCGCTAATTAAAGCCAACAGAATACATTAAGGCATTTGCCAATCTGCCATGCAGAAATTGAGAGTAATGCATCTTTACTCGAGTGGATTAGGTAAGGTACTCTCTAGTCATCCACTAGCTTGTTCTTCACAGATCCTAATTCACGGGATCTCCGATCACATAGGTTGGGTTACCGCTATGGAATAACTCATATGGGTCTCATACCCATCTCCTTAGATGCAGCGTCTATCACATTACGTGACAGCCCTTTAGTAAACGGATCTGCCAGGTTCTTTGCAATTTGGATATAATCCAATGATATAACTCCGGAGTTTTCCATCTTCCTGACAGACTTCAACCGTCTCTTAATGTGTTTTGAGAACTTATCATTATCCTTAGAACTATTCACCTTGATAATTACCGTTTGATTGTCACATTTTATAAGGATTGCCGGCACAGATTTTTCAACAATAGGCAAGTCCATTAAGAGTTCTCGTAGCCAGTCGGCCTCAATGGTAGCTGTATCTTGTGCAGTTAGCTCTGCTTTCATGATAGACCTCGTTAAGATGGTCTGTTTGCATGACCTCCATGCAACAGCAGCACCACCCAAAGTGAAAATGTATCTACTTGTGGCATATATCTCATCTGTATCAGATATCCAGTTCGAATCACTATATCCCTCTAGTACTGTAGGATACCCAGAATAGTGAAGCGAGTAGTTCATAGTGCCAACTAAGTAGCGCATAACTCTCTCAAGTGCATGCCAATGATCCAATGATTTGAGAATATCTCAATTGGTATGTACCAACTCTTTTATTCTTTCGAAGGATCACACTAGGATCATAAGGTGTTGGACTAAAGAATTCCACTCTCACCACTCATGGATGGGCCTTTGAGATTTTTCAGAAATTATTCAGAATTTTCTAATAGGCCTAGTTGCAGCCCACTAATAATTCAAGCAATTTGAGAGTTAGTAGTATATTTTTTATCTGATCTTCAATCTTATATAATGATGGGTATATGCACGACAGTAAAGCTAAAAATATAGGAAATCTCACTAACCCCAAGTAGTAATCATTTGTTTTCGAGATGGGGAAACGTAAGCATATTTAAAGTATGCGAATCTCAAGTAAGAAAGCGACACTGCAGCTTTTGACTGGCCAAGACTACTGTCACGAGTGGCTAAGATTATGTCAGTTGCATGATAACCGTAAAATATATTTTCAAACAAGTTGCATTCTGGTCCAGTAGCGCTACGGTGTATGGGGGCAGCTCCACGTTTTTCTTTTCCTTTTTTATTGGGGGAATTTCGAAGTAACTACTCTAATTCACGTGGGCATTTGGAGTATCCTAGTTTGAAATAGCTGTGAAGGATATGCTAATTTTCCACTGCAAGATGTGATGAATTAACTAGAGTTCATCCTTCGAAATTCACAAATACTAGTATTAAGTGACGTCGCATCAGGGCAAGCAAATACGCTTTTTCTCCGAGATGATGCTAGATCGTGGCAGTAGCAACTCAAGAACCAAGACGATTAAAAATTGATGCTGCTGGTTGATGACGAATTGAGGATGACGAGAAGATTACACACACGCATGCAGGGCAGGAGTAGTAGCACTTTGTTTGTGACCCCTGTTTACGAGGAAGCCGTATGCGAACAACTGAACAGGTTGACTTGGCGTAGAGCGTTGCACACGGCAGATCGGCCGGCTCACTGTGTTGACACGACCTTAGCCATGACGAACTGAAACGGAGCCTTGACCTCCTGACCTTGGTGATTGGACGCCTGCGTCGTGGCAATTTTATCTTAATTTATATTTACTAATTGAAAGATTTTTTTTAAGCCTCCACGTTAATCGGAAAAAAATTCTAGAAATTCTCACAAAAAAGCAAAACATCCGACCATTAGTTTAGACGTTTAACAATCCGTGACCGTTAGATATTATGTTTTCCTTCCCTAATAATAGATCTATTATCTTCCTCCTCTCTTCCCTCACATATATCTCAGCATCTCACGTAAATGTGTAGCTTTCTCCACCCAAAACATGATTAAAAAGAATCAATCTATTATCTTTGGAGCATTTGTGTTTTTACCCTCACTTTGAACTCTAATTCTGATTTTACTCTCACTTTTTTGATTTTGTGATTTTACCTCTGATTTTTCAATATGAAGCCAAATCTTACCTTCAGTAGAGGTAAAATCAGAATAATTCTATTGCGATTTTACCCCCAGTAGGGGTCAACTCTGGCTTCAGGTTGAAAAAACAGGAGTAAAATCACAAAGTCAAAAAAGTGAAGGTAAAATCACAATTAGAGTTCAGAGTGAGGGTAAAAACATAATTGTCCCATTATCTTTACCCAAACCACGTAAAGCCTTCCAGGCTAGGTTGTCTATGTATCGCGGAACGTGGACTAGGGCAGAAGGAAACGAGGCAGACTGCAGCCCTGCCGCCGCACCATGGAGCTTGAGGATGCGCTCCGGAACGCGGCCTCAGGTTCGTCGTTCGTATCTCTATCCATCAGCATGCGAGCTGCGGTCATCCATGGCGTCTCCAGTTGAGTATTAATTCAGTCGTAATTCTGTTCTTTTTAGGAGATTTTATCTGCACTTTATCGAGTTCCTCTTTTGCTGGGAATAATGATATCCATTGTTTTAGTACTGGCTCGATTGTTGACAACATTACGCGGCACCGCTCGGCTACAGTGGCAGAGACCGGGGAAGAAGGCAAGGAACAACAGATGCATGCATCCTACCGCACCTGCAAGCCGAGGCATTTGGAGCACTTTGTATCCAAGCACAAGAACTCCAGCAACTCCGACTTCCATAGCTTCCTGATGCGTGTGTTTTCTGGTGACGAAGGAACTGGAAGAGTGTAATTTTTTTGACTGCACGAATAGCCTGGATTTGCCTTCGATGGGATCTGTTGTCAGTCGATGGTCAAATTGATCTTAGCTGCACTTTTCTGTACATGCACGTATCATTTTCATCTCCAGGATCCTTCCTATGGAGAGAAAAAGGTGTGTAATATTGGTACTCACGCACCCACGAGAGACTTTAAAAAGAGAGACAAAGGTGAGTGTCTAATGCATTCGTATTCTTCAAGGCTCCCTTAAGATTATACAAGTGATGTTTTTCTAAATCTGGAATAATGCTTTTTTTAAAAGTCAAGCAGTTAGGATTATGAATCTGGCATACTGTCTGCTCACACTGAAAGTTCTATTAGAAAATAAGGGCTAACTGCTAATTACTGAATCTTCAAGCATGCTTGGATTTTTGGAAACATAGTCGAGCAAACTAAAAGCTATGGTAATATATCTAGATGATTGCCTAAGCATTCTATATCAACATACCGACATGAATCATCTAGGGTTATTTTCAACAGTAGAAAAATTGTATTTTTGTGCTTGAACATTAAGTGAGTTTACTGTGCTTCTAATTACAGAAAAAACTCATATGCCGTGTGTATACAAGTGTTGTTTTGTCCTTTTTAAATCTCTAAAATTTTAGATGTGCATTATGTTTGATAATTAATTTAAATTTATATGTGACTGGAACTATTGTTTCATATTACAATGTCTACATGTCAAAGTTGGCAAACAACATAATTTCACAAATTGTTTTGCTTAAAATTTTACATCTGTCATTAATTAGTATCATATAACTAGCTGGCCTTCAGGATCATATAGAAGCAATCTGTGAAATAAAAGGTAGGTCCGATTGCAGCTTTGGCGGGTACAATGTTGGCATTCATTTATTCAAAAGGTTGTTGATCGTCCTTTACTTTGAAGAAAATCAAGAGAATTTTGTTCCCTTCAGACTACAAAAAGATAAGACCTAGCCAAGTATAAGACTAAGAGGCACATGGAGACCAGGCACCATGCTCAATATGTAAAATAATTACACATCCAAGATGAGCACTGAGGTCCTCTATTTGAAGGTAACTAAAAATTACTTGAAGACTTCTTCATTTTGTATATTGTGGCTGCATGTCTTACCATGTTTTAAACAAAATTTAATAAATAACAATATTTAGTTATAACAGTGAAATAGCATGCTATTAAAATTAATTATTATTTCACCCTATTTTGTAGTTCTAACAATACTCTAAATTGATCATTTGTTTCTTTTGATTGATAAATATATGGTACAAATTAATCTCTTACTATTTACAAAGGTTAATCTTAGAAATGCCCAGGAAAGGAAAATAGACCGCTGTTAATTTTTTCCAAAAAAAAAAAAGATGCGCCCTCAAATTGGTTGCTTGGTAAATGAGACATTGAATTAAGGGCCTTTGGTG
Organism: Eragrostis curvula; assembly: GCA_007726485.1. Classification (NCBI taxonomy): domain Eukaryota; kingdom Viridiplantae; phylum Streptophyta; class Magnoliopsida; order Poales; family Poaceae; genus Eragrostis; species Eragrostis curvula. The sequence goes on along the minus strand of RWGY01000035.1, from coordinate 385,692 downwards.
TAACTTTACAGAGTTAATTCTCAAATATAATCTTTGAATTGTACCAAAAATTTTGTTTAGAAGAGGTGACTCTAGGTTGATTTATGGGAAGTAATTGTCCAACATGAACGAATAAAATATCCTAGAGAATCATAGAGATTCACTTTAAGCTACATAATCAGTTCACTGTCTACAAAGTTTGTATGCATAGCATTGTGGAATTGAATGTATATATGTAGTAGAAAAGGGAGAAAATGCAAACTGTACTTTAATTAGAATCTGGAAAATATGCGACTTGCAATCTTGGTATTTGAAACAATGAACTATAAGTTCTTATGTTTTATAACCTTCTACTATTCATGTATCTGATAAATTGCTAGCCTGTGCAAGTATTGCACGGGTTGACGGGCTAGCCTAGTAATTAAAAAAAAAGATGTGACACTAAAAGTTAGCCGACCCGTTTGGATCCAGAAGTATTAATCTTTAGCTGGCAACTGCAACCAGGGCCAAGTTCACTGGCCAAATAAAAATAATTGTAGCACAAGTACAGATCAGGCACAAAGTTTACAGACCAAATTGTAACCCTAAATCAATCGATAGATCAGGTCCAAGTTTAATTTCACCACAGGAAGTAAATGCATATAAGAACATTACAAAACCACATTATAACCCAATCAGGTGGTACTAACAAAATAATCCTGAATTGCTACTTGCCTTTGGTATAGAACGGCACGATTGCGTAGGCAGTCTGTAGGATGGTTAGGGAAAGCAGGATGGAAGCAGCTACGAGGGAGATGAACACCCATGGGTTGCTGAGGTAGGTCTGCACAAAAATGGCCCGCCACTTGTTCCATGGCTTCTTGCAGTGAGCCGCTACCTTCCATTGCACGTGGCCCAATTTGCTGCTTGGGTTCAACTTTGCTCCCTTGCGCAGGGTGTTGAACAGCCTCGCTGCTGCTTTATCGCTGCTCAAGAAGTTACTGATGACCCCTTTCTTTCTCAGCAAAGCCAAGTCTCTTTCTGAATCGATGATGTTGTCCATGAAGATCATATAGTCCGTCGCATGAGTCCCTGCACTCCTATGCACTTTTTCAAACGCCATCAAGTTGAGGAAGGTTTTCTCCGTGGTGTGGTCGACCTCGACTGGCGGCATGCTCAGGACGCCGTCTTTAAAGTCGATGTCTTGAATGCTCTGAGTCTCGCTTTTCTTGAAATTGATCCCCGCCTCACTGAGCTCCACTGCGGAGCGCATGGTATTCTCATTTCTCTCTTCTTGTTGGCTCCTCTCTTTTCTACTGCTGTCCTCCAGCCAGATGCAGCAGAAGCTTTTGTGAAAAACGTCTAGGGGGTGGAGTCCTAGGTTGCCGTTGCATTTCACTGGTTTGCCATTCAGAAAACGAGCTACCAGATTGTTGATTGCTATCTGCGCTCATGGTTGACAACAGTAATAAGAGTTAATTAAGAATTTTCATGGTGGGCAAAAAAGACACCCCCCCCCCCCCCCCCCCACACACACACCTACCCGCCCACCCCAAGTTCAGACAGAAAGGGAATACCAACAGACTGTGTTATTCACGTTGAGTAAAATGCACCAGTGATTCTCTAACTTGTCATGTCATATCATTTAGCTCCACCAACTTTGAAAGTTCAATTTTGAGTCCATAAACTTCGTAAGATGTTCATAACAAATCCATTAGATTCCAAGGAGTATTGGAGACAACATGGTTGGAGCCATGGACTGGACCCACCAATCTGCATTTTTTTCTCCCCTTTCTTTTCCTTTCCCTCACTCACTTTCATGTTGGTCCCAAGCATCAGCACCTTCTCCCAAATTTTTCCCTCCCATTATGTCAACTAAACCACCGGCCTCTCCACCGGCGGTCATGCGTCACCTTGCTCTTCTTCCCTTCGCTGGACATGCGGGGGCCTACTAGACCTTGAAGGCACGTCGCTCACATGTCAAGCATAGAGATGGTGAACAAGGTAATGTGAGGGCCACCGGGGAGAATCCGATTTTTCGGTTTGGTACAGGGGAAGGAGAAAGAAGGAGAAGGAGCAAATATGCATGTGGGACCCACATGTAACTGAGAGGGAGAAAGAAAAAAAATGAAGTGAAGATTAGAAAAGCTATAATAGAGACGCTACTTTGGATGCCATGTTGCCTCCAACATTCCTCCGAACCAGTATGGGCTTGCCTTGCATGACATTTTTTTTAAAAAAAAAAAGGAAATTCACAACCCCCCTGCAGTTTGGTGGGTGGGTGGGTGGGTGGGGGGGGGGGGGGGTCACATCTGTCCCCTGCAAGTCTATGTGTTTCGGTCTCCCCCCTGCAAAAGTTTATGATGTTTCATCCCCCCTTCCCCTACCCGAGCTGCCAAATAGGTGTTGACGGTCCACTTGGGTACCACCTAGTATTAATTCGTCCAGGTGTCATTTTGGCCCATTTTCATGGCGCATAAAAACATAGATATTCGCTTGCAAAACAGCAGGAACAACCAATGCTTGGCAGCTTGTTATGAGCTGCGAAAATGGGCCAAAATTGCAGCTGGGCGAACTAATCCCAGGTGGCAGCTATGTGTACAGTCAACGCCTATTTGGCAGCTCGGGGGAAATGACCTAGTTAACATTTGCAGGGGAGACCGAAACACAAAGACTTGCGCGGGGGGGTGGGGGGGCGGAACTGAAAAAAAAAATACCAACTTGCGAGTGACCATTATTAAGTGGTGTTATGATTTCCGTTCACGGAAGAATCGTGATGTTCTACTGACTTACTAATTAGTACAATTCAGTAGATGTAGAATGCTACAGTTGATCGTCATTTTGCACCATCTGATGATCTGTACACACTAGAATGTCACCATTCTACTAAACGAAAAGCAGGGAACTGCTGAATCATGCATGTTCAGCGCAAGTTTCCTTAATAATTTCATCGGTATATTGTGCTAGAGAGCATTTTGTAAATAGTGGTACTACTATATAAAATAAGAGATCGAGCATTTAGTAGTACCGAGCATGGCAAAGCAACTCGAACAAGTAGGTACGTACCGGAGGTTTGCGGCTTCGAACCTCTTCAAGCTTGAACAGAAGGAGCAGAGGCAGTTGGTTTTCTACCAAGCACATGTCGGAACGGATGCGTCTCTTCAAATCAAGTATGCCATGTATGCTGAAGATGGGATCGTGACCCACATCATAGTCACGCATCCCTCCTTCAGCTGTAATTGTCATTAGCTCTAGCAAGAAACCTCCGTCGGTGAGCATCATCTCCACAAAGCGACCTGTGCTGTTGTTTTGTCCAAGCCACTTTTTATCTATGCCATCGTAGGCGTCCCGGAGCTTGTCAGCTACCTCCTCGACAGCGTCGACGAACTCTTGGAGGGGCTTTCCGGAGCGCTTAACCATGTGCAGCATCAGCCGTCGCTTGTGCTCCTCCATGGGCAACAGGTTGGGCTGACCATGGTGGAACGGACCCAGCGACACCACCTCCGGACGGTACGCCCTGCGGTTGTTGCTCTTGATCCACTCCGGCACCCGGTAGATGGAGGGCTTCTTCCACATCTCCCCCTCTACTCTTCGGGTGAGCGTGTTGCCCTGCAGGATCCTTTCCATCTTCCCCGTCCAGCTGCTTGTAGAGCCAGCTGCAGCCGACGACGGGCCGGACAGCAGCGGCAGCTCCTCCTCCTCCGGCGGCCCAGGACATACCGGCTCTAGCATAGCACTAGCACTTTCCAGATCCGTCACCTCCTGCGCCATCTGCATCCAGATGCTACTGCTAGCCTCCGGCTCGTCTTTGCCGCCCTGCGCCGACATCGCCTGCCGCTGGTTGGCGTCGCCCTTGGCCTGCCGCTGGTTGGCGTCGCCCTTGGAAAACGGTAGCGGCACACACCCAACCTCCCCTGGCATTTCGTCGTCATCCTTAGACATCGGCTCCATCACCACCGTAGGGGAAACAGCCGCCTTATGCTCTTCCTTGCCGTTCTGCTGCAAGCCAGCTTCCTTCACAGACTCTATCGCCATGGTCAGAGTAATATTCTTCTCGCCATCCATCCTCTCCTTTCGCCTCTCCAGCAACACATACTGCTGCTTGTTGGCTCCACTGCTGGGCGTACGATTCATCAACAACTTTTGTACCCAGGGCATGGAGGCCTTCTTGGAACTAGCACGATCCACCGGTGGAACCTTCCCCGTCTCCATCGTCAAGCTAGGAGAACTTGCTCTGCCCTCCTCCACTATCTTGGCCTCGGATGACTCTTCTTTTCCGTTCTGCAAGCCCGCCATCACAGTATCACGGCCTGCTCGATCGGACACTGACTCCGCTTCACTGCTTATTAGTGTCTGTTAAGCCTACAATGAGTAATAAGCTTGTTGGAGTATCTAATTTCCGTATGCACTAGCGCTCCTTCTATAGAGGGCATAATGCCATAGCAATACCTGTACTGCCGTAGCGGTAGACTAGTGAGCGTGTGCAACTAGCTGAGGTTCCAACAGAGGCCCCCGACCCGTCGAGATCTGAGCGTCGCATGGATTATAAAGGGCCAACTTGCATATTGTGCACACGAAGACTGCTCAGATTTGTAATGGCATCAACGGCAGTGACAGAGCCAGAGGTTCTGGCCGGTGCTGTCCGTTGGTTTTTGGCGGCTTTAGGGCAGGAGAATCCCAAGGTCCGTTTGGTTAATTCTCTTCATTAGGTGTTTGGAGGGAATTGAAGGGGGTCGAGGGCGATTTTGCCTTGTAAGGAATTTAATCCTTTTTAATCCCATCTATTCCCTTTCATTCCTCTTGCAACCAAATATGCCCTAAATTTGCTCCGGTGCTTGCTGGAATTTAATTTTTTAGATAAAAGAAAATCTATTCAATCCAGCAAATGAAAACTGCGCCTACATCTTTTGATGCATTTACCCGTCAATTATTACAAAATGCGACTGTGAGTAGACTCCATCTACTACATAGGACGAAAACGATGTGACCAAACCATAAGGAAAGAAAATAGTTCATCTTAATATAACCAATTGCTAAATTTTCACCCATGCTTGGCAAAAATGTGCATAGCCACAGTTTCCAAGAGCCGACAACAAAACTGCTCTTGCCTCCTCCTTCTGGAAAAGTGACCATGTTCTCGTCCAGTATATGTCCCCTGTAGATAACCTGCATAGGAGTTAGAGTAGCGGTTCTGTCAAAAACAACATCATTACGGCTTAATCATATAGCCCAACATATGGTGCCAATACCAACAACTTTCTCTTGGCTGAAATCACTAATCCAATTCCCAAACATATGAGCAATGCTATTGGCCGAATATAATTAGAGGAGGGAATTAAGTCCAAGAAATATAATGGGTAGTTTTTGAGTAGGCGTTTGCACCTCAACACGCGAGTCAATTTTTAGCCTTGTTTTCCACCTCCACGGTAATGCATTCCTCCTCACTACTGATCCTTTAATTTCTTCCAGCAGATCATCTCCATCTATCAGGTGCGGGTACGGGCCGTGAGATGACGGTTGAAATCAACAATATGTAGTTAGGCATGTAACCACAGGGGAATCCCGCCTGTTGCAAATCATTATTTGCTCTCGTCACACTCATGGCTGAGCCATGATGGCTATGGTTAAGACATTGTAACTGCCATGCTTAAGGCTTGGTTATAGCCATAGTTAAGGAGCAATATTGCTAGCATTAGGAGGAGGATGAATTGCTGTCATTACCAGGGCAATTCAAAGACAGCCTTAACACTCATGTTGTATTCTCCTATAAATATGTAATCTGAGATCAATGGAAAATTCAACCAATTCACTACACACTTGTGTTCTTTGTCATTTCCATTTCCAACACGTTATCAGCAGTTCACCACTGAGCAAGAGGCAACAAGGGTAAGAAATGGCTCCTTGCGATGCTACCTCTTCCCTTCCCCGCCATCTCCGCGCTCGCCAACTTCGTCGTATCCTCACGTCGCTCCTTCGGGCCCCTGCTGTGCGCCGTTCTCGTCGTGGCAGAGGGCGTGCCCCTCGGTCTCCTCCCTCAAGCTTCACTAGCTATGGAGGACGACGCCGCGAGAACGGCGCCGCTGCCCGTAGAGCAACGAGCAGCGACTCAAGAATCTTTGCCATCCACTGCGGTCCTCCGATGATGCCGGAGACTTGCATTGCGCCAGGACGCATCCTGGTGCAGTCGCCGCATCACTGTGAGACCCATGGGTGGACGGCGAAGGTACGGCTGCAGCCCGATGGGCTGCCGCAAGAGGTGCCAGACATGGTGACGGCGTTCTGCCCTCGCCATGGCTGGACAAGCTACAGCCGTCGTGGCACCGGCTCTTCTAATGAAGAGCACACCTTCGCCATGGCGTCACCGCAGCGTGCACCGTCGCCGGAGTACACACCGGCATCGCCGGAGTACACTCCAAGCCAAGCAGCGCCGCCGGAGTTCCTCCTCCAAGGAACCATCGCTGCACGCCGTGGAGCTCCACCGTTCTACATGAGCACCGGGGGAGGCTCCAGCAGCACCGGCACTGCTGCAATGGCGCCACCCGGTTTTGAGGAGCCTGCACTCGCTCCTCCACCGCCTCCTCCTTCGGCCACGCTCCTCGCTGGACGCGCCACCGCGACTGCGGCGGCCAACCGCCGCCCCGGGCTGCGCCGCAACATGATCCCAACTGGTCATGTGCCGGCATCGGCCAAGAATCCCTCACCCTCAGGTGAGGGGGAGGCTTGAGCGTGGCATCGGAAGGGGTCCGGGGGTGTGTGGAGCCTGCAGCGAACGGCAGCAAACCGGCGACGGCGACGGCGGTGGCCTGCTGGCTTGGGTTCGCCTCCATGCGCGCCCCTTGGACCTACAGCGGCGAAAGCCGCCCAATAATTTTTTCATTATGCTTAGATTTCAATTTCTACAGAAATTTACTTCCAGCCTGAACTTTGTTTCGTTCAGTTTACATTCCAAAGTTAGTCTGAATTTTGTTAGTTCAGTTTACCTTCCTGCTGTTAGTCTGAACTTTGTTGGTTCAGTTTTACTTCCTACGGATGTCTGATTCAATAAAGATTTTGTTCAGCACGTATGCATTTCCATGTTCTTTATCTTTACAAGTATTCTTGCAAGTTTACTTACCTCGCCCTGCCTTAATTTATTTTTAATGCAATATTGCCTCTAAATTGAAAGAATTCTTTGAAGTTTGAGATGAAATGGACACACGCATAGTTCTGTACTGTGCACTGCTCCTCAAACTTAGAATTTTATTTTTAACAACATGGCACACGCAAAAAAATGCCTCTGTTCATTTTCAATTTTGGTCATATATCAAAGTGGCATTCAAAAACCCACTGAGGGCTCTACACTATTCTTAGATAGTGATTCCCTGAATATGATCATCATGTTTTTGGAAAACTGAATATCGAGCTATTTGATCATGCGACAGCCACTATTGTTTACCCAATTTATTGAGGCTATTTATTTTCTTGTTCGAGTTCATTTTGAATTCACATAATATTGCATAAACATGCCATAATTTCTCAAAATTTGTGGCAATCATAATGTAGGTGAGATGGCAACCAAAGAGTTTGATATCCTCGCTCTTGATGGTTCCAATTTCCCTGCTTGGGCGATGGATGTCAAAGTGAATCTGTCGACCCTTGGACTGTACAGATGTATTGATCAAACAGCTGAAGGGACTGTTACCCCCTCTAACATGTCTAAATACTCCGCCTTAAAAGTGATGAGGAATCATATCCATCCGGATTTGAAAATGGAGTACATGTATGAGGAGGATCCACTCGCTTTATGGACATCTCTCAAAAATCGCTATGAACAGCATAAAGCTATTATCCTCCCAGAGGCAACGCATGAGTGGAACCACTTACGCCTACAGGATTTCAAAACTGTAGATGAGTTCAACCATGCTGTTCATAAGATTTGCTCTAAGCTCCCGTTTTGTGAGAAAGAACCTTCTGAAGCGGAGAAAATTGAGAAGGCTTTGTCTACAATGCTCCCATCAGAAAGGATACTTACTCAACAATACCGGGAGAAGAATTTCACAGTCTACTCTTCACTCATTCAGACATTGAAACAGGCAGAAAAGAGCCATGAGCTCACTGTGTGGAACTCAAACCAGCGCCCATTGGGCACTGCACCACTGCCTGAAGTACATGCGAATGCGAAGAAAAATGTACCCAATGGGAACATGCAGACTGGAAATTCCTCAGGCAAGGGCAAGCGCAAGAGAGCCAAAAAGCAACGTGGTAACAACCAAAAGGGGAAAGGCATTTCTAAGCCCAAAAATGATGGTGGCAACAAAATCGCCTGCTTTAGGTGTGGTTGCAACAATCATATTGCTAAGAAGTGCAGGACCCCTAAGCATCTTGTTGATCTATACATGAAGTCCATGGGTCATACACAGAACACCCAGAAGTACGAAGCACACTTCGCCTCTCAAGTGCCGGAGACTGGAGCTATGGACCCCATCTCTCAAGGAGCGGGACCGAGCAACACCAAGACTCCATCAAATGCACCGGGAGACTCTGTGGACGACGTTGACAAGATGCTCGTGGAATTCTCCAACGACATATTTGGAGATCTCAATTAGACTCCATAGCTTTAGCGTTTAAATTTGAAATAAAGTTCTTGTAATGAAGACATGATGTTGCTACGTTTATGAATTGTAATTTTACACATGCATGCTATATTAATATATTTGTATGTGTTTACTATATTTTGCACTTATTCTTATGAGTTTAAATTTTGCATTATATAGATTGTTACGGGAGTCAATCCAATGGAAGAAGAGATATGCCTAGTGGATAGTTGTACCACTCACACTATACTTAGGGAAGTCAAATTTTTCCAAACTCTCACAAAGAGAGAAGGACAAGTTTTGACCATCGCGGGACGCGATGCTACGATTGTCGGTGCCGGCAGGGCCACTATCGTACTTCCAATGGGTACACAAATAAGTATCGAGGAGGCATTATTGTATCCCGATTCAACACGTACCCTACTAAGTTATAGAGATATCCGGAAAAATGGAATTCATGTGGAAACATATGAAGAAAACAATGAGGAATTCCTCCTTTTTACCAAACATACTGGATATGGCAAAAAGACACTTGAAAAGGTGCCTTCTCTCCTGTCTGGATTGTACTACACATATATCAAACCCGTACCACATGTTGCATACAAAGTGATTTTTCAGAATGTGGATGCATTCAAAACATGGCATGAACGCCTTGGCCATCCTGGCATGGGGATGATGAGAAAAATCACGAGCAATTCAAGTGGACATGGCATAAGCGACAAAAAATTCCCACAATCATCAGATTTTGTGTGCACCTCATGTGCAACTGGGAAATTAATTTTGAGACCCTCACCTCTCAAAATAATGGCTGAACCACTAAAGTTTCTTGAACGCATTCAAGGTGACATTTGTGGCCCCATTCAACCATTATCTGGACCATTCAGGTACTTCATGGTTCTAATAGACGCATCCACAAGATGGTCTCATGTGTGTCTATTATCGACACGGAACCATGCCTTTGCAAAATTCATTGCACAAGTCATCAGACTTAGAGCAAGTCACCCTGAACACCAGATAAAATCTATCAGATTGGACAATGCAGCAGAATTTTCTTCCAAAGCCTTCAATGATTATTGTATGGCCTTAGCAATTGAAGTCCAACATTCTGTACCATATGTTCATACTCAGAATGGTTTAGCCGAATCTCTTATCAAGAGAATAAAGCTCATTGCTAGACCACTATTGCAAAATTGTAACCTACCAACCTCATGTTGGGGTCACGCAGTCTTACACGCTGGTGACTTAATACAATTGCGCCCAACTGCATACCATACAGCCTCCCCGCTGCAATTGGTTCGTGGTGATCCTCCTAGTATTTCCCATCTGCGGAAATTCGGTTGCGCAGTATACGTACCGATCTCACCACCAAAGCGTACATCAATGGGCCCTCACAGGAAAATGGGGATCTACGTGGGGTATTTATCTCCGTCGATCATTAAATACCTGGAGCCCCTTACAGGGGATTTACTCACAGCCCGGTTCGCTGATTGTATCTTCAACGAAGAACATTTTCCGGCATTAGGGGGAGAATTCAAGTATCACACTGAATGCCCGGAAATAAATTGGGATGCCTTAGACACCCTAAAGGAGGATCCTCGTACCGCAGAATCCGAACTCCAAGTTCAAAGGATCATTGATTTGCAGATCGCTGCAAACAATTTGCCAGACTCATTTACTGTGAGCAAAAGTGTCTCAAAATCATATATTCCTGCAAGGAATGTGCCGGAAAGAATAGAGGTACCAAACAAAACTATTCAACTCCCTTCCTCAAAGGAGAGTGGGAGAAGTACGGCAAATCCTCGCAAGCGCACGAGGAAACAGAGGAAAGAATCCTCTGACACAGTAAATGAAACTCAACCTCAAGCTAAGAGACATCAAGTGGATTTATCCAGTCCACCTCCCGCATCAATAGTGCACTCAATTTCTGATGATGGGACATTGGAACGCCCCGACGCTACCGTATTGGGAAGTACCGAGCCGTCACCTGGGGTGCATGAAATTTCCATAAACTATGTTGATTCTGGAGAATCATTCGATCGTAAGACTACAATTGTCGACACATACTTTGCCTCATCAGTTGCAGATACCATCCAAAATGAACCAGATCCAAAATCCATGGTAGAGTGCAAGAAGCGCTCGGACTGGAACAAATGGAAGGAAGCAATTGAAGCAGAGTTAGCCTCCCTCAATAAAAGAGAGGTATTCTCATCAGTGATACCTACACCTCCAAAAACCTTCCCTGTGGGTTTTAAATGGGTTTTCACCCGGAAACGGAATGAAAACAATGAGGTGGTGAGATATAAGGCGAGGCTTGTAGCACAAGGGTTCACGCAGAGACCTGGCATTGATTTCAATGAAACATACTCTCAGTCATGAGTGGAATTACGTTCAGATATTTAATATCACTGGCAACTCAAAAACGTCTATCTATGCAGTTGATGGATGTCGTGACCGCATATTTATATGGGTCACTAGATTCGGACATATATATGAAGGTCCCGATGGGATCTCTATACCGAATGGAAGCGCAAATCGCAATATGTATTGTGTAAAACTCAAAAGATCACTCTATGGTCTTAAACAGTCGGGAAGAATGTGGTACAACCGACTGAGTGAGTACCTTCTGCAGAAGGGTTACTCTAATAATGATGATTGCCCTTGTGTCTTCATAAAAAAGTCCTCCACGGGATTTTGTATTATATCGGTGTATGTAGATGATTTAAATATTATTGGCAACACACAAGATATTGATGAAGCGCGAAATCATCTTAAGACGGAGTTTGAGATGAAGGATTTGGGTAAAACCAAATTTTGCTTAGGTTTGCAAATCGAGCACCTTCACTCAGGAATTTTAGTGCACCAATCTGTCTATGTACAGAAATTATTGGAGAAATTCAATATGGACAAAGCACATCCAAATAGGACTCCCATGGTTGTTCGATCCCTCGAGAAAGAAAAAGATATTTTCCGACCACGGGAAGAAGGAGAAGAGATACTAGGACCGCAATATCCTTATCTTAGTCTCATTGGAGCACTCATGTATCTCGCAAACAGTACCAGGCCTGACATTGCATTTGCAGTGAATCTGTTGGCAAGATATAGTGCTGCCCCGACTAAACGTCATTGGACTGGAGGAAAACAAATCCTTAGGTACCTGAACGGAACTAAGGATCTTGGCTTATTCTTTCAGAAAACTAATGATCCTAGCTTGGTTGGATACACTGATGCTGGTTATATGTCTGATCCCCACAATGCCAGATCACAGACAGGTTTTGTATTCCTTCATGGAGGAACTGCCATATCATGGAAGTCATCTAAACAAACATTAGTGGCTACCTCCACCAATCATTCTGAAATCATCGCACTATTTGAGGCATCACGAGAATGCGTGTGGCTCCGCAGAATGATACACCACATTGAGCAATCATGTGGTATTGATTCCTCAGAATCTCCCACCATTATCTATGAAGATAATGCCGCTTGTATTACACAGATGCAAACAGGCTACATCAAGAGCAATATCACCAAGCATATCGCTCCTAAGTTGTTTTATCCCCATGAGCTTCAGCAAAGTGGAGAAATAGACATCTTACCGACAAAGTCTTGTGATAATCTGGCAGATCTCTTCACTAAGTCCCTACCTACTTCCTCGTTCGAGAAGTGTGTCAAGGGAATCGGTATGAGACGGCTCAGAGACTTGCAAGCTTCAGGGGGAGACTCTCTGAATGATGAACCTCGTTAGACGCTTCACATTGTACTCTTTTCTTTTATGAGTTTTTACCATAAGGTTTTTCTCATACAAAGTTTTTAATGAGACAATGGTTGTTGCAAGCATATGCCTTATCTCATGTTTTCCCTCCTGGGTTTTTCTAGAGATAAATCAAGGCATGGATTACTCCTTAAGCCTTGCAGGTTCATGATAGAGTAATCACCACACATAGTATTCCTATGTTTTTTTTCCCACAGGGTTTTTTTTTCAAAGGAATTAAAGAACACGTTGATCTCAAGGTGCATGGACTCGATCAAAAGGGGGAGTGTTGCAAATCATTATTTGCTCTCGTCACACTCATGGCTGAGCCATGATGGCTATGGTTAAGACATTGTAACTGCCATGCTTAAGGCTTGGTTATAGTCATAGTTAAGGAGCAATATTGCTAGCATTAGGAGGAGGATGAATTGCTGCCATTACCAGGGCAATTCAAAGACAGCCTTAACACTCATGTTGTATTCTCCTATAAATATGTAATCTGAGATCAATGGAAAATTCAACCAATTCACTACACACTTGTGTTCTTTGTCATTTCCATTTCCAACACCGCCCTCGCAGCAACCGGACGCCTTGCTAGCGTCACGTTGCAAAAAATTTCAGCGTATTTCGAGATACACTACAAGAATTGTACCAATTTCCTACAGTTTTTTGAAAGTGGCCAACAGTAACAAGTATATTTTTGTTATGAATCAACAAAACTGTAGGTGATGAGTTTGTAGGGAAATATGTTGTAGGCAAATTGCTTAAACTGTAGGAAAATACACAAATTTGTACTAGCATACTGTCAGCCACTAAAATGAAAAGACTAAGAAAACGAAACCTGTAGGCCACTCGTTGAGCACTGTCGGCAAATAGTACAAGTCTTGTAGTGATAGTTGGTTAATCAGGGATCGGGGTTCTCTGAATTGGTTCACTTAATTCAAGGAACAGTAGACAGCGCTACAGTATTTTGTGAGAGGAGCTACAGGATCCGGAATTAGTGCTGTAGCGAGTACTGTAGAAACAGTTCACCTTTCTACTGTCCAGCGCTTTTGCTACTGTTCATAGTTTACTGTAGCAGTCATTCTCGCCCGTTCATTTTCGCATCCAACGGCTGGGCTGGGAGCTAATGCTGGGTTACTGTAGCGCCTCTCAATTTAGACTACCAATTCAGAGGATCCAAATCCGTTAATCAGATTTCCAATGCTAATGACTACTAGTAAATGGTAGTCTGATTTCCAATCCATTTGTTCTATGGTGTCCTTTACGGTTTTATCTACCAAACAAGATCCAAGTGACTATGTCCACACAACAAAAAGAATTGTTATAATTTGTTAGCCTACATGTTAAATTAGCAGTTTGATAAGATTTAGCCGCAAATTGCACACGCAAAACAACCAACAAAATACATTCCCGAACCCACACCGAATGCCAAACTCCTCACCAACATGTCGCTATTGTCCACACGTACTTAGAGGTGGTAGGTTAATAAGATTTCAAATGCTAATAACAATCAAATGGTAATAATTTGAACTATATAAGTTGTTGTAAATGTCATATATTTAGAACGGATGGGTCTTGAAGCGAGTACCCAATAATTAAGCTGATCACTTCGTAAGCATTAAAAAAACGCTACTCTGATTAGGGATGAAAACGGTCGGAAATGATAAAAAAATATCTTAAACCACTTTTACTCGTATATTTTTATCTCGGAGTCGGAATAAAAAACGGTAACATCAGAAACGGTGACGGCATCGGAAATTACGGTAACATCAAAAACGAACTAATCTAAACGGAAATATATCGATATCGGTCAGAAAATGATAATGCACATCGGACAAACGTGATATTGATGTGGCGGCCAGCCTATATGACACACGAGACAAACAAGCGATATGTTTTCCCATATGTATAATGTAATTTTTATGTATCATGTTTACAATTGCATCGAGTAATACGCTGCTATATACACAAATACAATTTACATGCAAGGATATAATAACCAAAAGTATGAACATGATACTTGAACGAAAGTATGAAATAGTCAAATACTCGAATGTATCGATGGAATGCTTCCAATAATCAATCTCACATATATATGCATGATTAATATCGGATAAATACGGAAATTTTGGTTGTGATTTTGGTAAATATGGTAATATGATAAAATGGACGGAAGAATGCCCAAATCATTTTTGAACCATATTCCATATTTGTCACTCCAATTGCCATCCAATTTCCGTATGTTTTTGAACAAAACGTAAATGATCGGGAAAAAAGTAAAAACGGCATCGGTAGTTTCGGAAAATTACCGTCCTGTTTTCATCCCTAACTCTGACATCTCGATAAATGTTTAATAATTATGAAAGCTTAAGCTGCCGTCCAAAAGTTGACATGGTTAAGACAAACAACAAACAGATCCAGCTTTAACCCATCTTTCAAAACACGGAGAGCAACGTGCTCCCTCACATGTCGCCCGGTTTTGCCGCTGGCTGCTCGTCCATCCATAAGAGTGACTGTACGGTAAGCTTTAGTGTATTGGTCGGCATGGAGAAATGAGACTAAAATTGAGACTAAATTATGCTTACTAGTAACATGGTAGATGTGAATGTTCAAATCAGTAAGTGTAAATGTTCAAATGTGCAGAAACAATGTTTAACAGTACCGTTCATTCTGCTGGTGCTTGCAGTCGTGCTTATAATTAATCTAGTGGTACTGAAGTCTAAACTGCGACATCAGAACGAGTTGGGGTGGGGAATCAATTCTGTTTTCATTCGTAAACTGGCAATTCGCTACAGACTCAAGCTATAAGAAGCAGGGCCAGGCAAGGCAATGACATGAGTCACAGACCCACCCACAGCACTATGGACATCAGGTTTCAGACACTCACGCCTCAGTAATAATACGTTTCTGCACTGCAAACACATCTTCTTTGGAATACGCTAACACCCCTGTTTCACGCACTGTTAGGGATCTGCGGGGAGAGAGCTAAACCCGGAGAAGCCTCGATTAATAAAGCCCAAGGGGACCTTCGGCTGACTAATTAACGGGTTTCGTCTTTAGACTTGTTTGCTTGTTGGCCCTGCAGGAGTCGAGCTGGGCTCCCGAAACGAAGCATTTCACCCGGAGGGAAAAGGCGATCCGGTGTGAAGAAGGCTTTGACTTGGCGTACGAGGCTGGGAACCAGCTCCGCTGTGAAGAAAGGCTTCGGCTTGGCGTGCTGTGGCACGAGCGACTGCCTGAAGCCTCCTGCAGTGGGCCCTCCTCGTCAGAGCAGGAAGTCACCTTTTCCACTAGGGTTTTGATACCATCTAGGGATGAGTGTAAAAAGACCATAGTGCCTTTGGGACAAAAATGTACAGAATATTCCAAGGATGATGCTCCCTGATCAGGGGTAGTTTAGACCATGTGTTGTAACCCTGATCAGGGTATAAATACCCCCTCTGGTTCTCCATAGAGGGGGTCAGTTCTCCATGTAATGTATCATCTTACTTGCTGTGAGAATCATTCTCCGTCTACTTCATAGCGTGTTTCATTTGGAGTATAGTCTTGGTGCTTCTCCATCGCCTGCAGGAGAAAGCCCTTACGCCACCCAAAAAAGCGAAGACGACAATCGGGTCTTTGGAAGAAGACCCACCACCACCACCACCACCATCGCCTGCAGGACCATCAACGAGGTCCCAATCAGCAAGAACTCCGCAAGGAGAGATTCCACTTCGCATCGGCGTTTCTCAAGTTAACAATGAGAACCCGCAGCGAGACTCTACCGCCAACGGTCAGAACGGCGCAATACCATCACAGAGTGAAGTCAATCGCACCCGAGAAGCTGCCAACAAGCAGATAGTGACAGTTCAAGAACCCCCTACCGCAGAAGACACTGACACCGACACTGACGGAGAGTACCAACCGTCCGAAGCCAATTGAAGAGTCAGATTTCAGACCCCAAAGTCAAGCAATGTGCAAAGCGAAAGAGAAACAAGAGCTCAGAGATCTCTTAGAGCTACAGAAACAGTTGAAGAGGCTCCACGAAGTAAGAAGTGCTCGCCTCGAAGAGGCAAATCAACATACAAAAACTACGTGTTCGTCTCGCTGCTTTGCAGCGGCTGCTTTGCAGCAGCTACAGTGTTCGCAGTTATTTTTTCTGCAGCAGTTACAGTGTTTCTGCAGCTGCTACAGTGTTCGCAGTTATTTTTCTGCAGCTGCAGCCGCAGCTGCAGCGAAACGAACAGGTTGTAGACTCCAAAGCCGCACAGAAGAAAAAAAAACAGCAATTGATCAGCTGGAAAAGGAGCTTATGGACTTAGACAACGAGCAAGACCCAAACTATCACGGCATACCATCTGGAAGCCGCACAGGTCACAGAACCGAAGGAAATATCAACAAATTTGACAAGAACTCACCTTTGTCCGAAGGGATCCAGCTCACGCCCTGGCCGTCAACGTACAAGCCAATTCTGTTACTAAGGTACAACGGCCGCTCCGACCCAAGGCAGTTCCTTATGAGCTACAAAGCTGCGATTTCTTCGGCAGGAGGAAACGATGTGGTCTTAGCGAAGATGTTCGTAACCGCCGTCGAAGGGCCAGCATTGGACTGGTACTCAACACTACGTCCGGGGACAATCTACTCCTGGGAAAACCTAAGGGACAAGTTGGTACAAAACTTCCAAGGCTTCCTAAGGAAAACTATAACAGCGCTAGATCTGAGAACATGTGTCCAAGATGAGAAAGAACCACTGCAAGATTATTTCTGGAGGTTCGTGGAAATGAGGTCCCAAGCTCCGGATCATAATAGATTCTTAGTTTTTCCCGGCGGACCCCGCCAGTTACTGTTACCAGCATCTACTGTTACCCTGTAGCAGTTCTTGACAACCGTCCGATCGACCTTCGTCGGTTCGATTGCAGCCTCCTAATTCCTGAGCCCCTTCATCCTCCGCGTCCCTGCGTCTAGAAGCATCCCGTCGCCTCTCCCTCCAGGTCCGTCGCCTCCAGCCAGCCACCCAGCTGACACGGCCACAGGGGGAGGACCGGAGGAGGCAGCACCCACAGCCACCGCGGCGGCGCCGGCGAGCGCCGCCATCGCTCGGATCGGCTCCCTGCCCTTCCCTTCTCCAGCGATTTCGAGGTCTCGCTGGCCCGTCGCCTCAGTTCTCCACATCTCCACCAGAATCAAAGGCTCCGTACTCCTTCGCGCTACAGCCTCCGATGTTCCTGTGTGACGCCATCGCCACACGCAGCCAGTCTCGCCTCCTTTTGATCTAAACCGGCCAATCTCCTGCCGCCTCTGCTCCAAATGACCACTGTGACATCCTCTGCCGCCACAACATGACCTCCTCCGACCATCAATCCGCCCAGATATGAGGAATCGATCTCCGTTTCACCACTCCGGGCACCAAAGAAGACTGGATTCGAGGGCACGCGCTGCACCGTCGATCTTCAACCCGTTGTCCACTCTCCCTGTCAAATAAGCTGCAGAGATCTCCATCCCCTCCCATCGTCGATTTGGTATATGATTTAGACTTTCATGCTTTTTTACTTCATAATGGATTACTTTTTCAGAACCTAAGGGTCTGAGGTCCTCAGATTCGTGGGATACAGACACCTGTTTTATCTTCCAACTATGATTCAATTTCCCATCTTGGGTTACTCTGCCTCTCCCTTTTCTATTTCTTCTTCAGATAATCTGCGGCTAAGTTATGTACACGCTGGCCATTCATGCCCCTCAGTGCTCAGTTACCAGTAAGCACCAATTTGTAGGGCATCACTAATTGGTTGTTTTACGTTGCTGATACAATCCTGATATTATACTTTTATTTTGTCACTGCATGCAGCTAGATTTCCTTTGTTTGCCACAATTCATTATTCGTACCTTCTAATGCCTGACTGATTTACGGAAACTGGTATTGTTACTGAAAATTAGCTGAGGTGTGCTCTATTATGTACTCCAGCTTCCTTTTGGTTAACATTTCTAACTCATGTGTGCTCTATTCAATTTCCTGTACAAAATAAGCTTTCTGTTATTGACCAGATACTTTTCCCCTGTTTGTTGCTATTCTGATGTGCTGCCACATAGTGCAAGATTCTTAACTTATAATTAATGAATGGACAAATCCGGTATGGCAGCTTGGAAAAAAAGAAGTTAAAATCAGTACAGTCCAATGTAATGTTACGGAAGGGACATGGATAATGCCCCTGTTTCACTGCATATTTTTGCTATGCGTACAGTATCAGTCGTTGCTGTAGTGCCTTTCTACTGAGAAATGAAAGAAAAAAAAAAAACCTTGCCTTCATAATTTAGCTTCCTACTTTGACTGCACACTATGGAAATGTGCTTCCTCTGGTTATGTCTCAAACGATTGTTTGATTGCCCTTAAATAAATATCTTATGTCTATTGCAGGGCTGGAGCCATGTCTGCTTCTTCAGAATTAGTGGTTGATCCAAGCCGTAAACGCATGCAGCGTACGCCGAAAGTTTGCGTGTTTTGATTATGAATAACCCATCTGAACACGCAAATAGGAGCCATAGTGACCTATATACTGAACTATTTGGTGATGTAGCTTGATGGTAAGTTCTTCCACTTTAAGGTTCATTCAGATATATTTTTCATCATAATTATCTCTGTTTTACTGTTATTTACTTTGAGGCTCTTGATTCTGATAGTCACCTGCTCCTGCATGAGTAATATTCAAGTGATGTGACCGTCTCACTATGGCTTGATAAATTATTTTTGTGCAGTTAAGGAGTGACCACACCTTTTAGTGACATGGGCCTAATGGCACTGTTTTTGCTGAGTTCTATTAAGATCTGAGGCGTAAGTACAAAATTTACTCATGTCTATCTTTTTATCTACTATATGTGTTTGCAAACATTAATTCATAGAAACTTATTTAAGCTGTTATCATAGGTATTCTTTCCGAGTTTAGTCATTATAGTTTCTTCCATTCTGCAGGATTACTACATGGCAGTAGAAAGATATATGAAATTATGTAACATGTACTATGTTTGCTTCCACCAGCATGTTGGCTTGGGCATTTGCTACCATTTTTGTCGGTGTTAAGAAACCGGCCGACAAGTAAATTTGTAACTACGGCGCCTAACAATCTTCTATGATGGCGAGGGTTTTGCGAGAGAGGGAAGGTTTATACTGGTTCAGGCAATCGATGCCCTACGTCCAGTTCGTGGGTGGTTCGTGTTTCGACTTGCAGAGGGGAACTACAAGTGTTGACGAGGGAGGAGGAAGACTCCAAGCCTCTTCGTGTGTATCTCTCGATGGATTCGTCCCCCATCCTCATGCACCCAGCTCTCCTTTTATAGTCAAGGAGTGAGCCGGTTTACAAATGGGAACGGGGCTTTCGGGTTGCGGGCAGCGCGGCTACACGCCGCACTAGTCTGATCCCTAGCCGCTACTGTGGCTCTAGTCAGGCGGCGTCCTGTCAGCCTGGTCGCCGGGCAGGTGGTCGAGGTGTCAACCCAGACTGTCGCGGCCGTCTTGTCGCCGGTCCGGTCTTCGTCCCTGTTCAGGGTGATGATGATGCCGTAGCCATCCCGTTGCAGTACTCGAGGTGTCAGGCGGCGCCGCGAGATGGGACGGGTGTCACTGTGCAGGTCAGATCGCGTGCCTGCAAGTATATGAGTTGCTGGGTAGAGTTAAGGCTCCCCAGCTACTCGTCGTAAATGCCTGTCCTCCTTGCCAGAGGAAAATCTTCTCGACGAAGTCTCCCAACTCGGGGTCGGGCGAAGCGCGGCTTGTGGGCCCGCCCGACTGGGGGTCGGGCGAGGCGGAAGTTGTGGGCCCGCCCGACTGGGGGTCGGGCGAGGCGGAGTCTGTGGGGCGGAAGTCGTGGGCCCGCCCGACTGGGGGTCGGGCGAGGCGGAACTTGTATGTGTCCTCGGGGTCGGCCGTGGGCCCCTCGAGCGCTCTGTTGTCGTGTACCTGTTCCTGTGGGCCCTACACAACTAAGCTGAGACGGTTAGCAGGATTAAGTATCCTAGATCAGGATACCCTGATTTGGGTATCCGTCAGTAGCCCCCGAGCCTGGGCGGCGGCCGGGGGTCGTGGTCGCCGTCGAGGCTTGTCGTTGTCTTTCCGAGGGTACTTTCGTACTACTCCTACCGGTGGGTGCGCGCGAGCGCACCCGCCGGGTGTAGCCCCCGAGCCTCGGTACAAGTGGTTTACTTGTGCCGAGGGTGACAAAAAAGGTTTTCCCGAGACCACGCAGTAGGTCATTGTTTGCGAATGCGAGCCCCCGAGTCCTCGCTCGATGCGCGGATCCGTCCGAGGGTCGTTTCGTCTTTTTGTTTCGCTCGTACCCGCGCGTCTTTACGATAAGACGGGACACGCATGAGCCGGCCACGTCATTCCTCGATGGTTCGATGCGTGGTGCTCGTTTAAGCTGCAAACGGGTGTGTCCGAGTGAAGGCCTCGGCTTGCCCTTCGCGGGGATCCGATTGAGACTAGCTGGAGTCAGCCTCATTAAAAATCCGAGTTCCTGCCTTTTTCGATCGCCGACTCCTTTCGCTCGGAGTCAGTGGGCTCGATGCCCTCCCTCGATGGGTGATCAAGGTCGAGGTTTTTTAGACTCGGACTCGGACGCTACCGTCAGAGGCCCATTGTACTACGGTGTACGGGTTGCGGTCGCTGGGGACCCCTCTTTGGTGGCCCCTCACTTAGTTTTGCCCTGGAGCGGCCGTTCGAACCCTTTCGCGGGGCCGGCCTTCGAACTCCCGGGCCGGAAACTGGGCCGTCGGGGCGTTTTCAGCCCCTAGCCTTTATTACCTGTGGGCCCGGCCGGGATTCCAAGCCCGCCTGGGCCGTCATCGTGCGTCGTGGAGACGCGACGGTTCGCCTTCCGCGCGGATCGAGGCCACGATCTGTCTTCGTGCGGTAGTGGAGCGGGCCATGATGGCGATTTTTAAGGCACCTGCACCTGTTAGATCGAGAAACGGGGGAGGCGCGGGGAACGATGCGTCGTGTGGATGCGATAACTATAAAAAGGGGGATGAGCCCAACCTCATTTGTCTTACCAGGTTTTCGCGACCTCTCGCATCCATCGCCGCTCGCCTTAGCGCAAACCGCTTCGTCTTCCTCGCCTCGCTCGCTTTCCCACCTCCCTTCGTTTCGCCGTCGCTTCGCGTCTCCCGCCCGCATTCGCCATGGCGGATTGGAGCCGGTCCAACAGCACCAAGGGGAACCTTGATGCCCTGGTTGCGCGCGGCCTCCTGATGCCTCTCACCGCGGAGCGGGAGTGGCTGGTACCCGGGGAGGAGAGGATACCATCGCCACCGGACGGCTACATTGTCTCCTTCCGCTCCTTCCACGAGCGCGGCTTCGGCATGCCGCCACTTCCCTTCCTCCGCGGCCTGCTTCACCACTACCAGTTGGAGTTGCAGCACCTCAACCCCAACTCCATCCAGCACATCTCCGCCTTCGTCGCCTTGTGCGAAGGTTTTTTGAAGATTCGCCCCCATTTCCACCTTTTCAAGTACTTCTTCACCCTCGCGCTCCAGACCAAGAAGGACGCGGAAGGGAATCCGCGCGCCGTCCCAATCGGCTGTGCTAGCTTCCGGCTCCGGGGCACCCGGGCCCGCGAGTACATCACCATGGCCGTCACCGACACCAACAAGGGTTGGCACGAGAGGTGGTTTTACCTCAAGAACACCGCGCTCGCGCCGCTCCCGGAGTTCACCGGGCGCCTGATCGAAGAGGCGCCCGAGTGCTGGGGTTGGGGACCGGCCGCCCCTGACAAGAAGAAGTTGGCCGACCTCTTGGGTACGATCGACAAACTCAAGAGGGGCGGCGTTGCGGGCGTCGGGGTCATTGGCGCCTACCACGTCAGGAGGCTTGCGCCGCTCCAAGACCGGCGCCTCCCCATGTGGGAGATGGGCCGCGACTTTGCGTGGGAGGGGACCTGCATGGTGGACCCCCACGCGGAGCCGCGGATTTCCGTCCGAGAGCTGAAGGCCCGGCTCTCGGAGGCGATGGGGAAGACGGCGGCGGATTGGGATAGCTTTGACTATCCGATCCCGGGCCACCCGCCGATGCTTCCGGAGCAGGGGGCCCTACAATTCGTAAGTTTTTCGGTTTGGTTTCGATCCCGATTCGGCATTGTTTCAATTTTCCCGATCTTTCGCTTATACACTTTTTCTTGGATTTAGACTGGCGTCGCCTTCCTCCCTTCTGCCGCCCCACTTCCCG